>CANXYC011118676.1:0-10007 GCA_948193065.1 Aleurites moluccanus | reverse complement strand
TGGAAAGTTAAAGTCGGTAGAAAATAATCCCAGGCAAAGCTGCTCGGTTAGGGATTTCAATTGAACTAAGGGTAAATTGGTCTTTTCCTTTGAAATATGGACTTATATGGTGTATGCAAACCTATGGTATCATTGTAGGCTAATCTAAATCAAACCATTGGATGAAAAAATGAAGAATTGAATGGTTGGATAGCTAGGTTTCACCATTTCTACCATAAACTCAAAACATAGGATTGCACTATTGATATTTAACTTGATTTTTTCCACCCCTTCATCATTCATCATCTTCCTTAACCAAATTTCCAGCCAAACTTTTCTCTTTCCTCCATTGAAGTTTCAACCACCTTGAGTGATCACCAAACCTTGTTGTTTTCTTTCATTTTTTGATATAAACCAACTAATTCCATCATCCTAAACACAAATATAGCCTTAGATTCTAAGGAAAAATAAGAAAAAGTGATAAATCAAACCTTTGAAGTTTTGGAAGAATCATTTGAAAAGTAAGTGATTTTGTGATTCCTTTGGTTTAATTGTGTTTCTAAGATGTTCATTGATGTTAATTGATGACAAAAAAGTGTTTAGGTTGGATGAAATTCAAAGATTGGAAATCAAACCCTAATAGGAAAAGGTATTAATCAAAGTATTATTTTGATGGATCTTTTTGTTCAAATGATGTGTATTTGATGTGTTTAACTTGAATTAGTAACCATTTGAACAAAAAGATCATTTGGATAGTTTTTCACTTTGGTCAAAAGTGAGGAGCTTGAAAATGGTTTGATAGTTTGATGATTTAATGAGTTTAAATGATGGAATGGAATGTATTTGATTTGTATATAACGAATTAGTGGTTAATTGATGGAAAGAAATCCATTTGGAAGGATTTCCATCTTGGCCGAATCATGTAAGCTTGAATGGTGGTTTGATGCTTTGATGTTAATAGGTTTAAATGGTTAAATGTTGTGTAATTGGTGTATATTTATGTTATATCAATGAATAGTGTTGAAAAATGGATGAATGGAATGAATTCCATTTAGGTTAAACCATATTGAGTTTGTTAGTTTAATGTGTTAGGTTGATACAATTTGGAAAGTAAGGTTTGAATATAGTTTAATGGTGTAAATAATGGAAATGTATAAGTTCAAATATGGAAATTTTGATTGATATAAGTACTTGGAAGCTAAACTTGAATATTGGTGTATGTTTGATATGGAATGCTAAGCAAAGTGTATATGAGTTATTAATATGGCATAATAGTGATGAATATGTGAATTGTATGTCAAATGTGGTGATAGAATGTGTTTATCGTATAAAGGATTAGAAAAAGGGTTTATAATGCATACAGTGTATGCTTAATGTCTGTTTATGTGAATAATATGTTTTGTGATGTTTTTACATCTTATCGGAGTGTTATGTGTGAAAATAGGTGAACCGTCGAGTACTCCAGCTCGGAGTGTCGGACGGCAGGCTGACTAGGGCTTCTGACTGTATTCTGGGGGACAAAGTGACATTTTATATCTAAAGGTGAGTCTATATGTATAATCATGTATGATTTGCATCATATATCATATGAAATGTCATTTGGACTGATAATCCAACATTTGCTATCTTACAGTACATACAGTGCATATTGGCCCGAAAATAAGCCCACCAAAACGACCTAAAATGACCTAAAATTTGTCTATCCAAAAAATGAAATCCTGAAAGCCAATTGGGTCACCATTTGGCCCAATCATCTAGTTTTGTCCCAAGCTTTAAAATGGTACCTCATGGTCCACCTAAATCTTTTGGTAACATAGTTAACCAGAAACTACTCAAAAATCCTAAAACGGACCCGTAATGGCGAGTGCCAGTTGTGGCAGCATAATTGGGCCCCGCTGGGCATTTTTTTGACATTACCCAAATTTGTTCTAATATTCATTATAAATATATGTATGATTATTTCATAGCTATATGAGTTCTATTTATGCTATATTTATTGTATTATGGGGACACACCCATATGGTATTATAACAAGGCTACCTCTATGGTGTAGTGGGTAAATCCATCGACTGTGTGCACACTGGTGTTTGTAGGGACCCTTGCTAGGCAGGGACATTATATTCTATAGTCGTAGGGCTGATCTCCCTATGTAATGTAGTCAGTGTGTATTTGGGACCCTTGCTAGGGAGAGACGTTGTATTCTATAGTCGTAGGGCTGATCTCCCTATGTAATGTAGTCAGTGTGTATTTGGGACCCTTGCTAGGGAGAGACGTTATATTCTATAGTCGTAGGGGATGATCTCTCTACGTAAAATGGTTATGTACTTTATGATAGTGCTTGAGTACTAAATTACAGATAGTGCGATTGCACTTTTCATATAACCCAATCCTGTTATATCGTATGTGCGTTGACTCGTATACTGGATACTTATATAAATATTGATATGGATACTTAAATGGATACTTGTTATACTCTTTACTTGTTATCTTATATTGATCCTATAGGCCATATATGGGCAATCATGATATTATGAACATATACTGCATTTTATACACATCGATTCACTGAGTATTTTTATACTCACCCCCTTTGTGGTTTATGATTTTAAGGTCTGCAGTGAGGCGCGAATTCCATAGGCACTTCCTATCCTCGCCGTGGAATTTTGATACTTGTGACATGTAATATTCCAGTCCCAAAAGTATATGTAAATAATTGTACAACATAAAGGTTCCATGGTACTGTAGTCTAAGGAGCGGCATGTATATGTATGTGAGATTGCATTTCTATAGTTTTGCATATAAATTATGCTAGGGATATATATATATATATATATATATATATATATATATATATATATATATTAAATGCTATGTATGAATATAGTTTGATATACATATATATGTATTGAGTTGTTATTGGAGATCTAGAGGGATCATTGATTTGAGTATGGATGATTATAAAGTATATTGGAAGTGATTATTTGCATGTTTACAGCTGGGCATAGTCATATTATAGAGGAGATACTATCAAAATTTCTACAGCATTATTAAGCTGATTGCATGAATTGCATGCCATATAGTACAGTTATTTGGGTTCTTCGTGGTACTGGTAGCTTAGGCAACACCCGTACCATAGGACCGTTACGGCTCCCAGGTTGGATCGTGACAATTAACCATAATAGAATGAGTATAAAAACACTCAGTGAGCATGCATACATCATTACACATGTGATATGGGTATATGATAACATAGTATATCAATGGAAATTTAGTAACAATGAATACAATGACTGAATATCAGTATGTCAAGTTTGCATGTTAAAGGCTAATTATTTTGCACACCAAATATCTTTGGAAGTTTGGAACAGATAACAATTAAATTGATGATAGAATGACCATTAGTGGTAAGTAATAAGGTATAAGCTTGGAATCGATAAACAGGTAAATAATATTCGTATTATGTAGATAAGACAGATAAAGGGTATGGACTATATGTAAACATACAGTCTCTAGTAGTATCAGTATGGACTATATGCGAACATACAATCTCCAGTAATATCAGTATCAATAAGCAAAAGACTGATAATGTCTTATGGCTAGGACCATAACCCTTCCCAGCTAGGGCATCAGTAATACAATGTGCATATTATCGACAGTATGTACCCACTATCCTATCGGAAAGGCAACTCTGTCAAATCCACATGTAAAATAGGTCAATGGAAATCAATAACAATATCAAATATTCATTAGGAATATTATGGTACAATGGCTTTCGATCGATATATATGCACTTACTAGTCAATCAATATCAATACATTTTATTAATTATATATCGGTTTCTTTAATTGATACAAGGGTAACAATTAACAATAAATATCACGGTATATGATTAAACATTTGGTATGCATACTTTTGAAAATATTTGGGTACATGATCAAACAAGAACAATAGGCTTTTCAATATCAATAACAATCAATGAATGTGGATAAATTTCAATCTTTAGGAAGATCAAAGAATTATCAACAATAATAAAGTGACATTTAATCAAGAAGGGAGCATACTCACTGGTTCAACAAATCAAAACATAGGTATGCATAATGATGTATACATTACTCACCTTGCTAATATCTTTACGTATCCATTATTCACTTCTTTACTTTGATCTTCCACTTATATCCTCTTCAGTACTCAAAGCTATACATTAATTTAAACATTAACAATCAATATTCATCTATATGTTATACATTAATCTTCAATTTAGTTTAATAAATTTCCATTTATTCTTATACTTAGGGTTTTTAGCCTAATAATTCTCATTTATTAATCTCATTCTGGCAGTTTGGACATTTCTATCTCTAACTTAGTCTACACTTATCCAATTTTATTGATTCATTTTCCTACTTAAGATATACATACTAGGGTCTAACATATCCAAAATTCAGCTATGTTCAAGTTATACACAACATATGGTGATAGTTTGAACTTAACCCTATTGTCAACCCTGCTATCCTGCACTCTAAATTCGGCAGTCTATACTATTTTGGCTATATCACATAAAATACTAATAAAATGACTAAACCCTTTTACAGGACTCTACATAAGACATAATAAACATCTTTAATTTTGAACACTTAGTCTAATTCAGTCTAACCATCTGTGAAATAAAAACATAGTAGCATTTTTCAATTTTCCTAGTTCTGAGCCAGTCTAAGTTTTTACATAATAACTCTCCCCTCACTTTGTATTTTACAAATTCCTTTTACAGATATACACTAGACACATATATAAACAACTTTCATGTTTTTTACTTCCACCAATTCTATCATTAGGTCACAGAATATTAGTCTCAACTTACTGATTCTACAGGATCCAGATTTTCAAATTTAGTCACAAAATAAACTTTACTCAATCTATTTAATTCCTAACATATAACCTTCAATTAAAACCCTAGTTCTTTAATCATGACCTCATATATCATCATGTTTTCTCAATCACATAATTTTAGTAATTATTTAACTCAAAAATCAAAATTAAACACAATAGACACTAAGTGACAGAATTTTACCTTAGTCAAATCCTCTATTTCCTTTGTCTTCTTTGTTTTCTATTCCTTCTCCTTTCTTTATTTCTTTGGAGTTTTTTTATGGCTATTTCCATTACTTCTCTTGTTCTTCTTCTTATTTATTGGCTTTTGTATAACTTAAATAAATTCTATCCACTTTTGCCAAGTTTGTGTAGGAAAAGTTTAGAATTGTCTAGAATAAGGTGAGTTGTTAACTTACAATTGTGACAGGTGTTCTTTCTTTTATTATAATTATTTATTTAAACAAACAAATGAATTATTTTTGCCACCACACCTCATTATGGACGTCCCTCCAATTGATAATGTGATCAAATTTATTTTTATCTTTTATATACTTAAGGAACAAAAGAAAGATGGAAGATATGTATGAAAATTTTGCTCCAATCAAATTTTGACAAATGTAAAGGTAATACTTATACTACTTTAACTTAAATTAAAACAACTAAAATCCTATATTTGTTACATGTTATGGCCGGCCCACTCTTGAATCTAAAGGCCAAAATTTTTTACTTTTCTACTTATGTTAATGGTGATAAATTTGGTGGGTCCCAATTGCCTTTTATTTGAAAATTCTCTTTTCCTCCCTAAAATACCTTATTCCTTTGCACTTCCATCCTCTTTTCATGCCTACTAACTTCTAATTAACTTATAACCATTATGAATCCTCCATTACAGGCTTCCATTAGCTCTGTTTAATATTCCATGACTGTCTCTGCAGTCACTTGCTCCTAAGTCTTTAATTTCCGTACCGAATTTTTCCTTACTGTCATTTTTTTTTACTATCCATTTTCTCTTGCCAACTTGATTAATTCTTATTAACTTAAATTACTCATGTCTATCTAAACTTAATCATTCTATTAAATTCTATCTCCTTCTATCACATTCTGTCACATTCTATTGTATTCTATCATATTTACTTAATTCCTCAAATTTACTTATGTTCTATACTATCCTATGTAACTATTTTCGGATTTTTGATTTTTGTCATTTTATAATCGCTACTTTCCAATATTCCATTTTATTGTTATTTGTTTAGCTCTGTCTGGGGTATTACATTCTTTCCTTCTTCAATAAAATTCGTTCTTGAATTTTCTCATCCAATACTGTAAACATCAATATTTGTACCTCAAATAGTCTCCAATTATCATTGTAAATACTTCCTCTATATCGTTTATCATCTTAATTAGACTGATGTGTCAAATTCCATAGTCTTTCATCATTTGAGCAATTTCAAAATTCTCATATCATTTCTTATCAGTATACGATCTATAATCCATATGATCATACAACACTTAGACTTTTAATATACTATACCTTAATATTTTTAATCACCTTATCGACATCATTGCATTAACCTTATATTTTTGTACTTTATCATTTCGACCATTAACTCACTTTCTATGAGCATATGCCCTACATTCCAATAAATAATAGCTTAATATTTATTTACTTATATATGAACCTCAATAATCTGTTAATTATACTATTATAGGGTCTGTTATTGTGTCATTTACTTCTCATTATACTTTCTCGCTATAACATGTAACCATTCTTCCATTACAATCGTATGCTTAACTTTTTCACTATTCTACGCCTCAATAGCTTTCATATTCTCTATTATTTGGAATCATTGATATTGATACCTGAAGCAATTTTCAAACTACTTTGCATCACAATTTCTCTATATCAATTATTAACATTCTTAGTCTAATATTTTATTTTTGTAGTTGCTATATCATTTGTTAACATTTTATTTCCATAATCTTTATATCCCTAGTAACTGATTAATTTACTTATACTATACTTCATGAATTTTAATTATTAATTTACTTATACTATACTTCATGAATTTTAATCACCTTTCAATATTATCATATTAATCTTGCATTTCTCTAAATCATTAAATAGCTACTAATTTAGTTATTACAATCATATTGCCTAAGTAATTCAATATTATAATTTATCTTAATGCTCAATTTAAATTATTTTTATGCAATCTCTAATACTTTTAATATAGCAATACTATAGTATATATAATTTTAAACTCAAATTATCATAACTTAAATTTAGAATATTTACCACAGCTAGTATCATCAGAAACAGACTCATCGCTAGGCTCGATAGGAGTTTTTCCTCGACCCTCTGCACTTAACCTTGCCTTCTATACTTTAGCTAATCTTCTTGGGCAATTTTTATAAAGATGATCGTACTTTCCACACTCTAAGCATCGCCTTAAAATCCATCGATAGAGATTCTTATTCCTTTTTCCATAATTATTACAATATGCGAAATCTAGTGAAATATGCTTTTCTTTCTTAATTTCAAAAAGTTCCCTTTCCAATTCATCAATTCTTTTCCTTAAAACTTCTTCAACCTCAGATGATTCTACGTCTTGTTTGGTTTCCATTATTTGCCTATTCCTTTGTAATTCTACTGATTCTTCAGTTGGTGGAAGATAATTCAATGCAATTTCTACTTGTCTCGGTCTAGCAGTCTCATTACTTTTTTGTCTTCATCCTAGTCCCTGAGTTCCACCCCTAGGTACAACTCTCGTATGTCTGATTATCGGTGATATATTTCACTATATAAGAAAAATAAACAAAGAATATCAAATGATAAGTAACGCAGATAAACATATATAACGATTGATGATAAAGTAATTCCTATGCTCTATGGGTTCCCCTTAATACCTTATTGACGCCTACAACATGTATACTTTCTATCATTTTAAACCTTAGCTTTACCTATGCACTCTATCATTTAAACCTATAGCTCTGATACCACTTTTGTCATGACCACTTTTGGGCCACGACGGTCTTAAGGCGCTGGTCTACTTAAGTTCACCGAAAACCCGTAGAACCTATAAATAATCCATTTGTTAATCATTCAATCAATATTAGCTCATTCATCAATGCTTAAATTCCATTTATTACTTATAAATTTTACAAAAAATTTGCCAGTGTTTCCTTTGTAATTTTAATACTATTCCTGACCCAAAATCGGGTCTTTCATAAATTACACAACCAGCACTAAAATTATTTTTGCACTCCCAATAATTTGGCTTCCTTATACCCTCAACTTCACATATCAATAATCATACATATAAAACACTTTTATATGTTCATTCCATTCATAACATGGCACAGTCTATAAACATGCGTTTTCTTTGTCGGTATTGTTGTCACTATCATATATCATATCATATTCATTTTAGCATCAATTATCATTTCAGTTTTAGTAACTGTTAATATATATACATATATAAACTATCTTCTTCCCAAAATATACCCCAATGGAGCTCTAGAATATGACCTGAATGACTCCACAAAAGAAATTTACACTGGAGTCGCTGGATGTCCCAAGTACGGAAGAAGGAAACTGTCATGGGATTTTGCTCCTAATACTTCTTTCTTGTAAAATTATTAACTATAATAGGGTGAGTATAAAAACACTCAGTGAGCATGCATACATCATTACACATGTGATATGGGTATATGATAGCATAGTATACCAATGGAAGTTTAGTAACAATGAATACAATGAATGAATATCAGTATGTCAAGTTTGCATGTTAAAGGCTAATTATTTTACACACCAAATATCTATGGAAGTTTGGAACAAATAACAATTAAATTGATGATAGAATGGCCATCAGTGGTAAGCAATAAGTTATAAGCTTAGAATCGATAAATAGGTAAATAATATTCGAATTATGTAGATAAGACAGATAAAAGGTATGGATTATATGTAAACATACAGTCTCCAATAGTATTAGTATGGACTATATGCAAACATACAGTCTCCAGTAATATCAGTATCAATAAGCATAAGACTGATCAGGTCTTATGGCCAGGACCATAACCCTTCCCAGCTAGGGCATTAGTAATACAATGTGCACATTGCCGACAGTATGTACCCACGACCCTGTCGGAGAGACAGCTCTATCAAATCAACATGTAAAATAGGTTAATGGAAATTAATAACAATATCAAATATTCATTAGGAACATGTGACACCTCAGTTAAGGTTTAGAACTTAAGCTTTAAAAGGCAAACCTAAAGGGTTCTTTCTTTGTTAAAATGATGTGTATTAATGCATGTTTATGTACGAATTGAGTTTATATGCATGTTTTAGGAAGTTTCATAAGTGTAAGAGTTCTTTAAAGGCTGTTAGAAAGAAATCGGGAAAAATTAAGCTTTTGGTGAACTGGGGGTAAAATGGTCATTTCACACTCCTTTGAGTTTTATGGAAATTAACATGATATTTGAAGGTAGAAAAGAATATTAGGACATGAAAATGATAATATTTTAATTATTTGAAGTTTTGTTGGAGAATTAAACCCGGTTGAAAATAATTCTCGACAAGTTGCTCGATTGAGGTGCTTCATTTGAACTAAGGGCAATTTGGTCTTTTCCTTTGGAATATGGACTTATATGGTGTATGCAACCTTATGGTATCATTTTAGGCTTGATTAAATCTAACCATTGGATGAAATGATAAAGGAATGGATGGTTGGATGACTAGGTTTTACCATTTCTATCATAAGCCAAATGTATGGAATCAAGCCTTTGATATTTAGTTAGATTTTTCCCACCACTTCACCATTCTCATCTTCCTTAGCTAAAATCACCAACCATTTTCTCTCTCATCCTTCATCAATGGTTCGGCCACCATCCACCATCACCAAATCTTATGCTTTTCTTCCAATTTTTGATAGAAACTAGTTAATTCCATCCTTGTGAACACAAATATAGCCTTAGATTTCAAGGAAAAATAAGAAAAAGCTAAGAATCAAAGTTTTGAAGATTTTGAAGAACTTTTGGTAAGTTAATGGTTTTGTGATTCTTTTGATTCAAATATGATTATAAGGTGTTCTTTGATGTTTATTCATGTTCAAAACATGTTTTGGATGGAAGAAATTCAAAAAGTTGGATTGAAACCCTAA
>CANXYC011118541.1:0-11511 GCA_948193065.1 Aleurites moluccanus | reverse complement strand
GAAATACAAGGATAAATTTGTATAGAGGTAAGTATGAACATTGCATATGCATATTGTTTCTTTGGAATGATTTGTCCAAGCCTTTCCTTCTCAAATATGACATTGTATTAATGACCTATTAATTAAAGTTCCCATGATATTCTCAAACAAATGATAATTATTTCATGTGATTACTATTTTTATCTTTAAATGACTTGGTCATCTTTCCTTGGACCAAGTTCATATGAAACCTATTTATTAACTTGATTGAATTTATGTTACATGTTGATGGTCTTGTGACCAATATGTTTCTTGTGAGATTGCAACCGAATGACTTTATGGATAGAACGCTCTTCCCAATGATAGTAAATTCATTAGTCCATTGTGCACTTTGGGAACCTAGCTGATAGGGTTTTTATCAGTGTTCCACCTAGAGGGGACCATGAGCTCTAGGCGTATGCCTGGCCAAGCATGCATTTGTGATAAGGTAGCAAGGACTACCAACGCGCTCTGTTGTGATAGGTAACAAGGCTACTGATGCACTCTGTAGTTCTACCATGTAATTTGATAGTGCTATTCGATTGTGAGCATTTCTATTCTTGTAAGCATAACCATTTGATATTTTTCTTACCCATGTTGTTTGGATTGACCTTTCCCTTGGATTGATGTATTTATTTTATATTGCATGTTCATATCTTACTGAGTTGAAGGCTCACTCAACTTCTGTGGATTTCAGGTGATAATGTAGCTTGTGAGGGAGCTAATATAGAAGATAGAGCTTCTTGATTCATTCCTCCAAGAAGTCTCCATTGTAATCATTTTGATTTATATATGTTTATTGAATTATATTATGGTACTATATGTATTGGGAGTATACTCTAGAGCGTCGTAGTTAGATGTTGAGGATGATAATATTTTGATGTCTAAACTATTATAATTGGGTTACCCTTGTTCCTTAGTGATGTGGGAAGTATCTTTTGATCGGTAAGAAATAAGAGGAAATTTTTTAATGATAAACATATATATGTATGAATGGTGATTACCTAAATCTTTGAAATGAATGTTTTAATGATAATCATATATCATGTAAATATAAAATGTGTATGAGATTCAAGATATGAGGGTTC
Source organism: Aleurites moluccanus (assembly GCA_948193065.1). Classification (NCBI taxonomy): domain Eukaryota; kingdom Viridiplantae; phylum Streptophyta; class Magnoliopsida; order Malpighiales; family Euphorbiaceae; genus Aleurites; species Aleurites moluccanus. The sequence goes on along the minus strand of CANXYC011118541.1, from coordinate 10,405 downwards.
CACGGGTTTATGGTGGCCTTAAGTTTACCCTTGCCCTAGGACCGTCGCACCATTGGAGTTGGGGTATGACAATTTATAACTTTGAGATTAATGTTTTAATAAAAGGAAAACAAACACATCTGATGCACTTGCAACAAGATGTAAATTTTCAAAGAATTCAAAAACAAGTCCAAAATAATTTTATTCAAAATAAAATTTCAAACATTCAAAAAATCATTGAAAAAGAAATTTGTTCAGATCATCCAAATGCCTTTTGGAGCATAAAATAATACATAGTTGAACTATCCTGTGAAAAAAATTTTGATGACCATCAAATTCCTACCAAAGTCAAAACTATTCAAATGAATGGAACTCCTAGAACAACATTGTAGGGAAGAAAATCTAGATTTAGAGTCTAAAGTCTTGATTTCAAAATCCAGATCACCATGGTATTGTGCAGCATTCTATGGCAACAAAAATAGTGAAATAGAAAGAGGAACACCTAGACTAGTGATAAATTTCAAACCTATTAATAAGGCTTTAAAATGGATTAGGTATCCTATTCCAAACAAAAAAAGACTTGCTTTTAAAATTGCAGTCAGCTTTCACATTTTCAAAATTTGATATGAAATATGGTTTTTGGCAATTCACAGTCCTATTTGGATAGTATGAGTGGAATGTTATGCCTTTTGGTCTGAAAAATGCTCTCTCAGAATTTTAGAGGATTATGAATAATATTTTTATTCTCTATTCAAACTTTTGCATTGTCTATATTGATGATGTATTAATTTTTTCAAACTCAATTGAACAATATTTCAAACACCTATAGATATTTTTTCATATTGCTAAGAAAAATGGTCTTGTAGTTGCAAAATCAAAGATTTCACTTTTTTTAAATACGTGTAAGGTTTTTGTGTCATTACATAACTCAAGGCACCATAACACCAATCGAGAGATCCCTTGCATTTGCATCTAAGTTCCTGAAAAAATCTTAGATAAAACACAGTTGCAAAGGTTCCTAGGAAGTCTGAATTATATTTTAGATTTCTGTCTAAACATTAATCGTCTAGCAAAACTATGGCATGATAGGTTAAGAAAAAATCCAGAACCCTAGTCAGACCAGTATACTAAGATTGTTCAAAAAATTAAACAATAGATTCTAGAAATCCCATGTCTGCATATAGCTGATCCCTTAGCTCCTAAAATAGTTAAGACTGATGCTTCAGATATATGATATGGTGGAATCCTGAAATAATTTCAAAATGGGCGGGAATGCATAGTCCAGTTCACATCTGCACATTGGAACAATTGTCAAAAAAATTATTCCATAATTAAAAAAGAAATTCTTTCAATTATTTTATGCATTTCAAAATTTTAAAGTGATTTTTTGAATCAAAATTTTTTTTACGAATTGATTGTAAATCTGCAAAACAAGTTTTACAAAAAGATGTTCAAAATATTGCTTCAAAATAAATTTTTACCAGATGGCAAGCAATCCTTTCAATATTTGATTTTAAATTGAGTATAAAAAAGTAGAAATAAATTCAATACCAGACTTTCTGACTCTAGAATTTCTTCAAAACAGGCTCTAAATGCCAAGAAAGTCCAAAGACAAGGGCAAAAGCCCAATTTCAAACAAAGGTGAGGTCTCGAGCCAAACCCAAAAATCTTCAAAACCATCCTCTGCCTAACCCATCAAATCATGGGCTGACATGCTTGAGGAAAAACAAACTTCCAAAACGGACCAAATCTCTAAGGAGGTCCAAATTCAAAACTAGGTTGAACAGCTCACCTAGAGTCCATTATTGATTCTGGCGCTTTAAAAAGTCCACAGGCTCAAACATCTCAGGGCTTCTCTTCAAAACCCTCTTCCTCAGGAGAGGACAAAGGTAAAGAAATCATTATTATTTCAAAAACTGAGATGGTTTTTCCCTCCAAAACCTTATCTCAAAATCTTTCAAATCCTCTAAATGTTTCTGAGATTGTTATTTCAAAGAAAATACAGTTTTTGAAAACAAACGAATATTTGGAGAAAAATCATTTTGAAACTATTTTGCCAATAGAGAATGGATTCTTTATTAAAAATCCCTCAAAAGCAACTTCAAATTTATTTTTAAAAGGATGGTATTTCAAACCATGGGACAAAACAAAACCACAGTTCTATTACCTATCCATTTTGAAAGTAACTGGCTCAGCAAAGTTCAAACATTTCAAAAAATACTCAGACCAACCAGACCCATTTTATTCAACCTGCACCATTAAAAACATTCTTCATCCAAAAGAATGGGAAAAAGACTTAAACAGATCAAGACCTTTTCCAGCTGACCTCTATACCAGAATTAACCATTGCCACCTTTATAACTATTGGGATTACTAACAAGCATGGTTTAATTCTTTTTATGTTCAAAATGAAGGTAGTAGCCATTCTTAGTTATTTTACTTTCACAAAAATTTTCAAACAACGTCCCTTCCTTTTTGGTTCATTCAATGGTAGAATTATTTTGGAAACACTTTAGAAACTATGCTTTCAGAACTTTAACCTTGTTATGAACTGTTCAAAAAATCCTTCAAACCTTCAAACACAGAAAAAAGGTTTTACCTTTTTCTTCTTTTTTATTCAAAATTCTCTCTGTCTTGGGTATGTATTTGGTATTTCTATTATAATCATACACAGGATGGACAGTGTATCCTCATCAGGAGATTCAAAGTCAAATGGTGGGATTCTTTCAACAACAGAATTTCAAAAAATTATGTCCAAAACTGGCTAGTTAAGAATAATTGTCTTTTGTGCCTTCCTGAAACCACAAATTTCTTGGCACATAGATCCTTTGGTCTTTCAAAATCAGCCTCTGCTCAAAATGAGGACGATTTTTATGATATGATTCAATAAATATTGGATAATAAGTCTTCCTCTTTAAAACCTGTGTCTTCCAGTTCAAGCTCCAACTCAAGCTCTTCTTCTGAACCTATTATTGACTTAGGAGATGACAATGAAGATGACTGCTTTCGTATTCTACCACCAATCAAAAGATAGATTTTCAAAAATTCTATTGTTAAGGTTTTTCTGCTACCTCATTAAGGTCAAATGTAAAAAAGAAAATAAAAAAAAAAAGTAAAAAAAAATATTTTATCATTTAAATTTTTGTATTTTCATTATCATTGTACAAATGGTAAAAATTTTCTTTACCAACTTTGTAAAATGTAAGTTTTATCTTCTGCCGATACTATAGTAGTTATTTTGTCTGCCGACACTACAGAAATCGAGAAGAACAAAATATCTACAGTACAAGGCATCTTATTTTCAAAAGAGTTAGGAAAAGCTACAGTCTCTACACGTGAAGACTGAAAAGTCTGAAGCACAAAATTATTGTTGGTCCTTTCTCTCAAAACCTATCTACCTTATTTTCCTATATAAGAAAGACAGTTTCCCATCAGAAGCAGAGTAGTTTTTTAGTTGATTTAGCGTTCTTCATTCCTCATAGAAAACCTCTAAGTCCTTAAGTTGTTCTCCTTTTAAATTTTTGTATCAGTATTTTATAACTTTCAAACAATCAATATAAGGTACTTGATATAATTTTATTTCTTTTAAGTATTTTCATATATCTTAAGTAACAAACGTATGCTCTGTACTTGCCTTAATTAAAGATCTTGCACATTAGAAATCTATGAAATCTATTTATTTTATATTTCTCTTTTATTGTTATTTTCAATATTGTCTTTATATTTTTAAATACTGTCTTCATATTTCATTCAATATTGTTTTCATTCATTGTTAGTTACCCTTTGATCCTGTCGGGTTATATATATATATATATTACTTATTTATAACAAATATCATTGGTTTCAAGGAAATACCAACTTTACAATAGCATATATATGCTTAAAATGAATTTTAGCAGAAGAATCATATACATATATAAATACATACAAAGCACATATGCATAACTCACTTCTTCAAAGCAATAATCCAAACTGAAACTCATAAAACTCTATCAAGTTCTAAATCAACTCAAAAGTATTTTAATGCTCTAAGCCTAACACATTTTAACAAATCACAAATTTAGAATTTTCTTTACCCAATATTATCCATATCAAATTCTTGCAATTAGAAACTTTCTAAAGTTTTCTTATATAGTTATTAAACTTAATTTAACGATTCTCAAAAAAAAATTATGAAAGAATAGTAGAATTGATACTATTGACATTACTATTCACCATTTGCCTTAATTCTTCCAACAACTAAAATCTATCACTATAAATGCATATAACATACTCTCCATAGCTCATACATAACTATTCTAACAACCTATAATATCAAATCATAATAGAAATTGAGATCTAGAGAAAATACCACTCTCCTCAAATTTGGATTTTTGAAGAAATCTTGAATTGGAGTGATTTAATAACTTTCTCAAAGTATTTGCCATCCAAAATGAAATATTAATGTGAGTATTAATACCTTAGAAATACATATGGAACAAATTTATGATTTGGTGGTTAAGAAATAAATAAGAGAGAGAAAAGAGTGAAAATTTTCAGATGGTTGACAAATGAACGAATATATATAGAACCCGACACTTCACGCCCGTGAATATCGACCTTTCATACCTGTTAAGATAATCTTCGTGCCCGTGAAAGCAATTTAGTGAAAATTTGAAATTTAGACATAAACTTTTTGTACGTCCGTAAATATATGGTTCATGCTCGTGAAGACTGACTCACGCCCATAAATATAGGTTATGAGGCATTCTCAAACTTCTCTCAAATTTTAATTTAACCAAAACTCCATTAAACATAACTTAACATATAAAAACTCTCTAAAAACCATCTATAGCTGACAAAAAAAAAAAAAAAAAAAAAAAAAAAATAGAACATAGCAAAGAATCTCAATCTATTATAGCACAGATAAATTTATTCAAAAAAAAGTCAAATAAAATATAGAACGTAAACAATACAAATAGAAGATATTATATATATATACTCATAAAATTAATTATTAGAATTGAAAGCCAAATCATTAATCTATTTGAATTCATCTGAATGTGATTTGTTTGAATAAAGTAATAAACGAAATACTTTCAATATTTTTTTTCAAAAAGTAAATATCAAGGACATGAATAACGTTGCCATCCGATATAAAATGTGAAATTTTAACTTTTATCTTTTTTAGCAATTTGATCCAAATCCTCACAATCAACTTCTCAAGTTACAACTAAGTTATACTGAAGTACATTTGCAAATCAACTAAACTATTAGCTAGTCATTTAAAATAATTGAACAATTGAAATTTATCATCATGCTTATATTTTATAATCTTATATTTAAAACTGAAATCTGAATCTACAATTATTTCAGATGACTAATTATCCAATCGAACTCTTATAGAATTTGAACTTAAATCCTTTATGTCAGTATAGGGCATCAGTCAATAAATTCTACTACCACATAACTGAAGTGATATAAAAATGCGGCCCAACTTGTTAAAACAACTATGCTAGAGCCCAAACGTCTTCTTGGGTCAAGGCTATGGGCAGTCCAATTGATAAGCATTGTTTCATGTTCATATTAAATTATAAGTATCATTTGGGCATTGGCAATTGTAAAATGAAATGAACAGAAATTGGGAAAAAATTTTTGTTCAGTTTTGGGTTCTTTTGGAAAGGGCACGAGATGATACAAGTGAAGAAACTCCAAGTCAAAAGAAAACCGAGAGAAGAAGAACGGCAGAGACATAATGAAAAAATATTTTCCTATAATGGTTGTAGAAATTTAACTCATACATTTAATTAATAGGTAATGAGATATTTTAATTAATATGATTATTTTTTTTTATTTAATGAAAAGATATCAATACTATTTTTTATTGCATGTATTTTTTTTTTATTGAATAAATATATATACCCAACATAAGCAAATATTTTCTGAGACATAACCCATGTTAAAGAAATCAAGTTGTGTTCAGTCTTTGCAAAATATTATCAAGATCATGAAGGTTTCTTTTTAAGATCGCATGTTGCTCCCAATCCTGCTCCAACCCCACTCGCCAATAGGAATAATGTCACCTGCTCAAAATTGCTACAATTTATTATTATTATTATTATTATTATTTTCAATACCCTAAGAATACTCATTAATAACAATTATTTTTGATAAAATATAATTATAAAATATGTATTCAAACAAAAATAATTGAATTAATTAAAAATTAGTTAAATAATAAAAAAATAGAGATTTTTAAAATTACTGTCCTTGATGAAATGTTTATCCACTTGTGTCGACTTAGTGAAATTTCTTATCAGTGACGAGGCAGTGAAAAATTTATTAAACTTTAGTTAGTCTGCCAAAAAAAAAAAAAAAAGAAGGTTAGTGCTCATATTAAAATAAACATTAAAGTTTGGCTTTCGTATCATTTACTCAGTATATAACTATCACAAAAAGCTGATAATGTTACAAAAATGTCAATATAGATTAATGGTATGTTAATAATGCTATCACATTTTTACAATAATATTAAAAAAAAAAAATCATTACGAAAATTTATACATAAAATGATAGTACTACTCTTAATTTTTATTAGGATCATTTTTTTTAATGTTTTACATACTATTAAAAGAGGTAAAAACTCCATCTTTAATCTTAGCATAAATGGTATAAGATTCCTTCGTAGTTCATATATATGTAGAAATATGTAACTAATATTCAAAAGCTTAACATTAATATTTTTAATAATATTATAGAATAACCTATTTAGTTTTATTCACAGACAAAAGTAAAAAATTAATTTTAAGTAGATTGATAATTAATTTTTTATAAAAAATTGAATTAGAATGAACTTAATAAATTTTTTTTATAAGTTAATAAATTTTTTTAATTGAGATGATTTTAACCCTTCTGAAATTGTATATAACTCTCCCTGATTTTCCCATTTGATTGACAAAAAAAAAATCTAATAGGAATGAGTGTGGCCATTTCCAATGAGGTGTCAAACATTCTTGTTACATTGTTCAAGGTTGTGAAGAAAAACATTTCACAATTATTTTTTTCGAGGATAAAATCTATAATCAATATTTGAGGATAAACTAATAATATTATTTTAATCATAATATGCAATTAAGGTACTCATCCCCAAGACCATGTCTAACACTACTTTTACGGAGCCTGTTTGCAATTTGCCACTGACTACTTTGAAAAATACATGAAGAAACAAACAATTTTATTTATTTATTTTTGGTACATTTGCCTCTTTATTTCTGTAACTTCAAAATGTAATTGTTAAAAAATAGAATTAAAAATTTGAATAATTAATTGATCAAATTTGTTTACAATTAGACTTTGGAAGAAACAACCATCTTTTGTTTTAGGGAAATTTAAAATTATTTTCTAATAGAACGATATATACTACTATGAGATTAACACTTTGTTTCGATCAATAATTTATAAAATAAATAGCAGTTTTACGAAATATAAAATTATGGACTTTTTTGTTTTTTAATTTTTGGAAAAGAGCATCGTAAAATAAAATATAATTTTTTGAAATTCCTTGAAACCTTAAATTATTCTCAAGATTTGTTTGAGAAGTCAAAAATTAAGATTGAAATTAGAATTCAGTGTTGGCCGGTATTAAAAAAATTAAAATTAAAATTATATCTAAAATTTTATGAAATTATAATATAATTAGAAAAATATTTTCACAATTTCATTTTCAATTTATAAAAACGACAATTTCATAACTACTATCGAATTCCCACTGACACCTATCGCCACTGCCACCATCATCACTAGTATCAGTGGTTCATTATTATAGGCAGTTTACTGCCACCTCCACCACTATCGCTATCATCTCCATGACCATTGCCACCGCCACAGCCATATCTGTTGGCGCCGATGGTCTGTCATCGTTAGCGTCGTTGATCCATCACCGTCGACAGTTTATCACCATCCCATCATCGCCACTACCACTATCGTCACCACCACTGATGGACCGCTAGCGGTCTATTGCTATCCCCCCACCACTTCTGACATCCCACTGCCACTATCAATTTTTATTCAATTTCAATTTTAATTTCAATTTTTTTTTATATAAATGTTGGAATTGCAACATAATTTTAATTTTAAAGAATTAAAATTAAAATTAAAAATCTCAATTTCAATTTCAATTCCAAATCCTTGGATTGAAAAGTTAGTTTTATAAAAATTTCTTTTTCTAATTGAAATGTTTCTTTTTGGATTAAAAGCGAAATCGCCCCATCATGTTTTAAAATGTCTCAAATTATATATCGCGATACATTTTTATTATAATTAAAATTTGACTTTTATAAAAATAGTTAAATTATCATGTTTTGTCTTAAAATAAGCGCATTTTCATAAATAAATAAAAGTCGTGTGATAAATAATAACATATTTATTATAATATTTTTTTAATTAATAAAATAAATATATAATATTAAAAGTTAGAAAATATTAAAATAATTGTAAGTGGGACCCATATACCTAAAAGAAATCTTAGAAATAAAAATGAAAATGGAGAAAACTTTTTAAATGGAAATAAATCTTATCATATTTTCTTATTTTCTAATTTTTAATTTAGAAAATAAAATATAGAAAATTAAAAAATAAGAATGAAAATTAGAAAAAAAAAATAAAAAACATTATTCATAACTAAACAATGCTTAAATATCTAGAAAAATTTATAAAAATAACATTATATATAATGTTTTTCGCAAAAATAACCTCCCTTCAAACTTGCATGATTCTAACCCCTACATAACTATTTTGCCCTTGAATCTATGATATGAAAGCATTCTTTCTTTCACTTTTTCCCCTAATTCCTTTTCTTATGTTATCTTTCTCTAAAACTCAAGCTTTCTCTTCTGCTTCCTCTATTATTCATATATCTTTTTCTTCTCCTCTCATACATACATTGTACGGATCTAGTAGTTTTGGTAAAGAAGCCACATTACTTTATTTGCTTTGATTATACATGTGATTGCTCTCATTTGTAGATAATAGACATACTTCATCATTTATCTCTGTTTGTAGATATCATCTTGCACTATTTATCAAATGACAAATCTACTCTAAGAGAGTTTGCACCTAGTTATCTGTATCTGAAGCTGAAAATACTCGAGGTATGTCAGTATCGCATCGTCCCTAGTTGTTTGTATCTTCACCTAACTATGTCTTGATATATTTTTGGATATTTTGACTATTTTAAGATTAATTTCAACTTAAATATCACCATTTTCGACTGATTTCGACCTATTTATTGTTTATGAATTTCAAATAAATTTCGACTTATTATTTTAGCTGATTTAGGACTAAATTTCAACCTTGTTTCGAGATCAATTCCATTTGGCATAGTAGTAAAGAGCCAACACTTGGCTTCGTCACCAAGTGTCCAAGCCAAGTGTTGGATCTTTACTATTGTGCCAATTGTCATTGATTCTCAATATTTAGACTAAAGTTCGACTACATTCAACTTACTTATGATGTAGCCTGAATGTCTAAATTTTGACTATTTTGACATGGTCTAGGTAGGTCAAAATTTAGTCGAAACTCAGTCAAAGTAAGTCAAAATTTAGGAAATGAATGTCATATGGCATAGTGTTGGACAATTAACAAAGCTATGTATTTGCCTTTGTGTAGCTTTGTTAATTTTGACCTACTTGGACCAATTTTGACTAATGCTTGTTTTTACTGATACTGATACTGATGCTTTATTTATGCTTGTGTATTCTTTGATTTCAGGATTATATATCCATTTGCTCATACAATGTTTGTGGTACTTGAATATGGGGGTGAATGGAAAGTGTTGGATTTTTGCCCTAAAGACCAATCATCAGATGATTGTTTTGGTACATTTTATATCATGATTTATATATTTATGGCTTTCATTATTATGATTATTTGAATAACTTCATAATATAATAATTATTATAATAATATCCCTAGAATAAGATATTCTAAAATCATCTCTAGTCAAGTATTATTGTGAAATGGGATATCAATAATACGTCGAGACTAGTATGTATAGTGACTGATGACAATGATCATGGATATGAGATATCAAGTCAACACATAAGTACGTGTTGGAGAACTATGTACTAGATTGACCCACCTTGAGAATACTACATGGATTGTTGTATGAGTGTCATAAGTATTTCTCATAGTGATAATAATAGTATGATCCTTTGACTTGAGATCATCAAAGATTCCAACATAAGGAGTTGTATATCTTGATACTGTTAAGTGTCTTCCATAACAGGATGCACTATAAAAACAGTAATTGGATATGCCACAAATTATGTAGAGGGATGTTGAGTGATCAAGATAGGATTTGTCTCTCCTATATAACAGGAGTGATGTCTTTGGGCCCTTTGATTGAGTGAGACCTAAAATGCATGGCATGCTCAAATGAGTCGATATG
>CANXYC011118426.1:0-32604 GCA_948193065.1 Aleurites moluccanus | reverse complement strand
GTCCAACCACCTAGCACAAACTAAAAGGGTGGTCTTCCACTTCCTTGTCTTTTCCTTTATCTCTCCTTTGTGCAGCTATAACAAATATAAATCTCAATTTAGAAACCTAATTACATTACAATACAACAAGCAAACCTAAATTCTAAACAACATTCAGAAATCCTGAAATTTCTACCCAAACATACCCTGATATTTCACTTATAAATCATTATGTGTAGATCCAAATGCTACTATGTTTTCACTGAATTTTAGATAAGACATAATGACACATTTCTTATGTTTTGAATTTTCCTTGATTCAGATCCTAAGATCCTCATATTTACCAATTTCAGAAGGGTTACACTTTTGAAATCCCTAATCAGAGCTAGTCTATATCAGGGGTCCATAGTTAACAATACAGTGAGAATTTGACAAAAATTCCAAAATACTAAATATTTCTGACATGTATATATACAACTTTTATGTTTTAAATATTATCAAATTCCTACATTAAAGATCTAAAAAATTAGCTCCAACTTTCTACTAAGTCTCAGGAATTTCACAGAAATAAAACCCTATTCGAGTCAGTCATATTTGGAGACTCATATCTCCCAACGCAGAAGGATTCAGTCAAAAATTTCTGAAGAACATATATTATAAATATAACAGTTACAACTTTTGTGTTTTTCATATTTTCAAATTCTATCTCTAAGGATACAAAAATTGAGCCCAACATTTCTGCCAAGTCACAGGAAATTTCTGAGACAGAAAATTTCAGAATTCTCAATCACTTTCTCTACTTTAAACATATCACCCAATCATTTAATCATTCAAATAACTCATCAACAATGAATTTTAAAACTTGTTAAGAAATTTACCTTGGAGAAAAATTGCACCAAATCTCTTTCTAAGCCCAAATAATCTAACTAGAGGTTAAGGGAAGAATTATTTGTGAAGGAAATTGTGATAGATCAAATGATTTTAGGAAGCTAAGAAGAAATTTTTTTCTATGAGGAGGAGCTTGAAAATTTTGGCCATAGAAGAGCAAATTGAAGAAGATGATGGCTTCTTATCATATTTATCTATATATGTAACAAATGACCCAATAGAAAAATTATAAAAAAATATATCGGAACACAAACACACAAAAAAAATAAAAGAAAAGCCCACCATTGTGAAATATATATATATATATATATATATATATATATATATATATATATATATATATAGCCACTTTTGTTGACTTTTAGGCTAATTCTTGATTAATTATTAATTAATCCATTAATTAACTCTTAAGTATTTTCAATTTATTTTGCTATAATTTTTAATACTCTATTATTTTCAACTATATTCATATTGCCCATTCTATTCGATTTAATTCTCATTTAAATTCTATAATTCACTCTAATGTCTATTTTTCATTATCCTTAATCAATTTTCGGTTATTGCTTCCTGGAGAATTTAAAAAAAATTCCTACCCGATTTAGGTTTTTCACTATAATCGTTAGGGTTATTACACTCTGAGAAGGCCACATGGCCTTTCCGCGAGACATAAAGCCTCGGGCCCGTGCGCACTCGTTGTTGCTTGCCTCTGCCACCCCTTAGTCTAATTTTTCTTTCAATTTTGGAGTTTTCAAACCCTTCTTTGTGCCAAATCAGCTTCTAAAATGGGTTCCTATTTAGTATTTTAATTATAATACAAGATTTTAATTAAAAGCTAAATAGGGAATTTGGAGAGTTCTTGCTTGGTAGGTAATCTCAAAATTATTTTGGAAGTTTAGTTTTAATTATTTAGGAGGTTTCACTATTTAGTAACTTTAAATAAACTTAAATAGGAACCTTTAGAGTTATTTTTTCCTATTCAAGTGAGGGAAGAAGCCTATAAATAGGTCTCCACTCTCACTAGTTAAGGGATCCAAATTTTGACGTCCAAACTCTTGCAAACTAATTCTCTAAATTTCTATAATACTGAATTTTAATCAAATTTATTATTTGAAGTAAATATTTTGTTAAGGAAATTAATCAATTCATTCAATGTATTCGAATTAATCTTTTTCCCTATAGAATCAAAAAGAATAAATTGGAATTCTATTTCTTATTCTAAGCTTCCTTTAAGAATATATCAAGAACATTTTTTATATTGTTCTTGATAAAAGAAACATATTCTTTGAATCAAACCTTGATTCCAAGTGGAAAATTTGACAAGGAAGTGACCTCTTTCGAGCGATTAAAACTCTTAACCTTCAAACTAATATAAGACGAACAAAACCTGAGGGTGATTTTTCGAGTCTTGGTATGTCCAGATTTGAGTGTTTTCATATCTTGTTATTTTTATTAATTTAGCAACTATGTGATTTGTTTGGGCATAATAATATGTGTTGGTAACAATCCATATTATCTTTCTTCTTTTTCTTTGTAAAACTCTTTAACATTAACTAAATCAAGATTAAAATCTCTATTTAATTTATTATTTTTAATACTTAACACTAATAATTAAAAAACAAATTCATTTGAATTAAAAAGACTTTAGGAAGCATGTTTAGTATACTTTTATGTATGAAATTCATGTTTTCGTTTTAGCTTCTATTTTATTGTTATTTTTGCTTTGAAAATAATTTTCATTGAGTTTAAAACACCTAAAGTCTAAAGGGAAAGGTTTTGAGTTAATTGAGATAAAAAAAAAAAAAAAGTTTGAAAATCACCCCTAAAACATGAAAAAAAAAATTAAAAATGAAAGTAAGAATGAGTACCAAGTTTGAAGGGCCATGTAGCCCTTCAGAAGAGCCACACAACTCTTCATAGTCCCGTGAGGGACTGAGAAAGGCCGCACAAACCAAGCAATGCTACAGAGGCAAATTTTTGTGCCACATGCCCCTTGCTTGCTTCTTTTGTGTTTGTTCTTTGATTCTTATGTTAATTATGCACTTCTTATTGTATATAAGTGATAATATGCTATGATTAGATGTATGAAACCTAGGTTGTGTGTTTATGTGATGATTTTATTTGACTTAGAAGTATGTTAGGTTACAGGGGTTAAGTCAAATCTAGTGTTGTATGATTGATGCTATGATGTTTCGTTTAGGTTTTGGACTTATAAATTGACATGTAATGATTAAACGCATGTTAAAATGATCTTAAAATGAACATAAAAGCATAAGATATGGCTGACCTAAATAGTTTAATTTGATAAATGAGGTCTTTTACTTTGAATCTATACAATTGAGCATGCATGTTTCGTTAAAATTATTTTTAGCATAAAAGTTTTAATTGCAAGTAATCAAAATACAATTATGGTATGAAAAAGTTTATGATTTTAATTAAATATTTTTAATAAAGTCATGAATTTGAATATAAAGTCAAATAATTGAAGTGACATAATTACATGTTTTGCATCATGCATAATTAAGAATGCATTTTGATGAGGCTAGAATTAAACATGATTATTTTGCATAGTATGTTGTACATATAATGTACGAACTAACCATGTAGGGTTGATGCTCATAAAATAAATAACCTAAGACCCATAATGTCCAAGCATGAAAGTTAAATGGGCTTAAAATGCTTTAAGGCCCAAAATACAAAGTCCAAGGTGCAAAGATTTTGTTTAATGTTATATATTGTGTAATTATATTTTCATCTTTCTATTTCTTTATCTTAAGACGTTAGATGAATGGATGAATGTTTATAATATGAAATGATGTATTAATTATGCAAATCTACTGTTAGGGCTAGAGGACTCATTTCTCTTTCGATTTCTTTAGGGCTAGTATGAATTGATATTATGCAATGAACATGAACATTTTATGAAATCTCTTGGCAAATCTACTTTTAGGAAATGCTATCCAAGCAATAAAAATATAATCCTACTATTAAAATATTGGGGAACCTATTTTCTAGACAATGTGAGTGTACTTGATTTATTTTCTTCCAAACTAGGGTTTCTATGTTTATTCTTGTCTTCACTCAATCGTTTATCATCAAGGACTATGCTTAATTGTCATCAACATCATCAATAAGAACTATGCCTAATCACTACAACAGGGACTATGCCCAACTTCTATCATTTATAATATATAAATCTTATATTTTCTTCCATGGAAAACAACATTCATTATAATATATCTTCATGCAATATGCGAACATGTGAAAAATGCTTCACAAAGAATGATTCCAAAAATTCAACATGTATGCAAGTGTGTATGCACATCATTGCCCCTATGACTTGTCTATTCAATTGTAAACTTCTCAAAGGAAATGAGATTCTTATCAAAAGGAAACATGAGCTACTCTAGCCAAAAAAGCATCATGAAAGCAACAATCTTCGAGATGTCAAACTAGAAGAAACAACTTACAGATATAATTTTCTTAGAAAATTTAGAGATTTAACTTTATGAGGGGGAAGCAAATTCGAGCATTCATTGTTTCAACATTTAAGTGTACACTATAACCTTAGCCCAAATCCAAGCTTTGAAAATGCTAGAAGTGTCAAATTAAGGGTCTGCAGCTCTACTTTTAATTTGAATTGAATAATCTTTATTTTGCATGATTGTAACCAAATTTGTTCTTCTTCTTTATTCTCTTGCTCTAATTTTTGCCTAAGCTGCCTCTTAGAGTTTTCAACTTAGTGAGCTATCTCATTTATTTTCTTCATCCTCTAACTTTTGTCTAAGTTGTCCTTTCAGGTTTTCAACTTAGCGAGCTTTCCTTTTCTTTTTCTTCTTTTTTCTTTTCTCAAATTTGGTTACTTCATGAACACAAGGATGTTTCTTCCAAAAAAACATGCAAAGTAGAATATATTCTACAAGACAAGTATTATATTAACTTCATGCAGCCTCATTCATCTATTAAGAGTATAAAAACAGTTGCATGACTTCATATATGTTTTTTATTGGCCCTTTCAGGTTTTCCAACCAAATATTTTCTCTCATTTGCCCTAACTTTTGCCTAGGTATATTTCCTAAGGTTTTCTACCTAGTGGGCATCATTTCTTTCTTCTTGAAATGGACTTTACTTTGACCTTGAGTAATATTCTATTTTCAACTTTTTATGACTTTGGTGAAAGAAGGACCAATGCATTTTTGAAGGTATTGATTTTCTAGAGAGGTATAATTATAGATTTTTTGGACAATTCTCTCCTATTTTGATTCTCTAAAATTCACCAATCTATTCTAATCGCTTTGAATTGTTACTCAAGCCTTCATGGTAAGCTCATAAAGTCTATGTCATGACCCAACCTGGGTGCTACGACGATCCTAGAGTATGGGGTTGCCTTAGCTACCAGTACCATAAAGAACCCAATTACTATATGAAATGGCAATCAATACATATAACTATCTCAAATATAACTTAATAATTCTGTCGAAAATTCGACAGCATCTCCTCTATATATGATCATGCCTGGCTGTAAAAATGCAAATAAACACTTCCAATATACTTTATCATCAATACTCATCAATGATCCCTCTGGATCTCTAACAATAACTCAATATATACATATATATTTGTATATCAAATTATATCCATACATAGCATAATATATATATGCAAAACCATAGCAATACAATCACATACATATACATGCCCCCATTTAATTTACAGTACCATGGAACCTCTATACTATACAAATATTTACATATTCTTTTAGAACTCGAGTTTTACATATTTCAAGTAGTACAATTCCAAGGTGAGGATAGGAAGTGCCAATGGAATTTGTGCCTCACTACAGACCTAAAAATTAATAACCACTGAAGGGGGTGAGTATAAAAATACTCAGTGAATCCATATGTAAAATGCAGTAGATGTTCATACTACCATGGTTTGCTCATATATAGCCTGTAGATTCATATATGATAACAAGTGAAGAAATATCAAGTATCCATATAAGTATCTGTATCAATATTCATATAAGTATTCATGTAATATCCATATAAGTATCCATATAAGTATCCAGTGTACGAGCCAATACACATATGATATAACAGGATCGGGTCAAGTGAAAAGTGCAATCGCACTATCTGTAATTCACTACTTTAGCACTATCATAAAGTGCACAAACCACTTTATGTAAGGGGGATCAGCCCCTACGACTAGAGAATATGACACCCCTCTCTAGCAAGGGTCAAATGAATACACGTGTGCACACAGTCGATGGAATTACCCGTTACACCATCGAGGTAGCCCTGTTATACTACCATATGGGTGTGTCTCCATATAACAATATAAATAGCATAAATATAACTCATATAGCTGTAGAACAATCACACACACACACACACACACACACACACACACATATATATATATATATAATGAAGAATAGAACAAATTTGGGTAATGTCAAAAAAAAAAAAGCCCGACGGGCCCAGTTACGCTGCCGCAACTGACACTCGCCGTTACGGGTCCGTTTTGGGATTTTTGAGTAGTTTCTGATTAACTATGTTATCAAAGGATTTAGGTGGACCATGAGGTACGTTTTAAAGCTTGGGAAAAAAACTAGAATATTAGGCCAAGTAATGGCCCAATTGGCTTTCCGGATTTCATTTTATAATCAGACAAAGTTTAGATCATTTTAGGTCGTTTCGGTGGGCTTATTTACGGGCCAAAATGCACTGTTTATATTTTTGGATATCAAACTCTATTTTATCAGTCCAAATGAAATATTATAACATATATGATATAAATCATGCATGATTATATATATAGACTCACCTTTAACAGAATTTATCACTTTGTTCCCCCAATGCACTGTCAGAAGCCCTAGTCGGCCCGCCGCTCGATACTCTGAACTGGAGTACTCGACGGTTCACCTATTTTCACATATAACACTCCAATAAGATGTAAAAACATCACAAAACACATTATTCACATAAACAGACATCAAGTATATACTGTATGCACTATAAATCTCACATTGCACAATTTACCCTTTTTCCAATCCTTTATGCAATAAACACATTCTATCACCACATTTGACATACAAGTTCACATATTCATCACTATTATGCTATATTAATAACTCATATACACTTTTCTTAGCATTCCATATCAAACATATACCAATATTCAAGTTTAGCTTCCAAGTACTTATATAAATCATCTTTTACATATCTAAACTTATACATTTCCATTACTTATACCATTAAACCATATTCAAATCTTCCCTTTCAAATTGCATCAACCTAACACATTAAACTAACAAACTCAATATTGTTTAACGTACATGGAATTCATTCCATTCATCCATTTTTCAATACTATTCATTCAAATAACATACACATACACAATTACACAACATTTATCCATTTAAACCTATTAAACATCAAAGCACCTAACCATTATTCATGCTTCAATATTTTGGCCAAGTAAGAAATCCCTCCAAATGGATTTCTTTCCATCAATTAACCATCAATTCATTACATACACATCAAATACACATCATTCCATCATATAAACCTATAAAAAACCAAAGTACAAATCGATTATTTAACTTCATATGGTTCGACCAAGCTAGTTCTCCATTCAAATGAATTTGTTTCCATCAAATAACTACTAATTCATGTTAAACACATCAAATACAACTCATTTGAACAAAAAAATTCATCAAAATAACACTTTGATTCTTACCTTTTCCTATTAGGGTTTCCTTTCCAACTTTTTGATTTTCTTCCAACCTAAACACATTTTTGTTACTAATTAACATCAAAAAACATCTTAAAAACATAATCAAACTAAAAGAATCACAAAATCACTTACTTTTTCAATAGTTCTTCAAAAACTTCAAAGCTTTGATTTATCAACTTTTCTTGTTTTCCCTTTGAATCTAAGGCTATATTTATGTTTAGAATGATGGAATTAACAAGTTTCCATCAAGAAATGAAAGAAAACAACAAGATTTGGCTATGAACAATGGTGGCCGAAACTTTGGATGGTGGAGAAAGAAAGTTTGAATGGTGATTTAGCTTAAGAAAGATGAAGGGGTGGGAAAAATCTAACTTAAATATCAATGGTGAAATCCTATGCTTTGAGCTTATGGTAGAAATGGTGAAACCTAGCTATCCAACCATCCATTTCTTCATCTTTTCATCCAATGGTTTGATTTAGATAAGCCTACAGTGATACCATAGGTTTGCATACACCATATAAGTCCATATTTCAAAGGAAAATACTAAAATACCCCTAGTTCAAATGGAAATCCCTAACCGAGCAGCTTTGCCCTGAATTATTTTCTACCGGCTTTAACTTTCTAATAATAATTTATTTAATCATAAAACCTCTATTTTCATGTCCTGATATTCCTTTTTATCTTCAAATATGTTATTAATTCCATAAATTACTCAAGGGTCCCCAGTTCATCAAAAACTCAAATTTTTTCGATTTCTTCCTAACAGCTCTTAAACCCCCTCTATTCATTCAAACACATCATATAACATGCATATTAATCAAATTCATGCATAAACACATAATATTCATAACATTCAAGTTAAAAAAAAAAATTCCCCCTAAGTTCCCCTTTATGGTTCAAGTTATAGGTTTAGCTGAGGTGTTACAGTCTATCACAATTTTTATCTCATCTTTTGGGGTAATCTATCTCTAAGATATTCATAGCTTCTCTAGACATAAGCCAAACTCAACCTCATCATTTTGTCCCCAAGCTTTCAATGATTTTTCAAGTAAGGACTCGCCCCTATGTTTTCAATATTTGTCCAGCAAGTAATTGCTTTCAATGATTTTTAAGCAAGGACTTGTCCCCATGTTTTCAATGGTTTTGACCAGTAAGTAATTACTTACAATGATTTTTCAAGCAAGGACTTGCCCTCATGTTTTCAATGGTTTTCACCAACAAGTAATTGCCCCTAGCTTATGATTTTAGGGATTAATGACAACTTTTAGGAACTTGGCTTAGTCTAGTCTAGATAGATGCCCCCCGAGTTTCTTTTACTTTCATTCTCTCTTTTTTTCATCTCTCTCTCACCTCAAACATGAAGTCATGCAACTAAACTATACTCAAACTAAACAAATGAGTTTGCATAAAACCCATATAAGACAAGCTCATAAAAATGATCCAACTTGCAAGTAATATTACTAAAAAAAATATCTAAGTGTTCTTGGAATTGAGGTGTTATTCATAAAAGAAAGATATATGTAGAATGTTATAGCTAAATATAGCATTTTTCTTCTTTTTCCTAGTCATCTAATCCCTCACTATTGGATTTTGGTTGATCATCTCTAAGATTTGAGTGACTATTACTATTTCTAATTAGATTCCTTTTTTTCTCAAGCAACATGTCCTCCACTTAGATTCCAGCTTCATACTACTTCCCAAAATAGGATAGAGGTACGTAGCATAACCTCTCATAAATATCTGGAAGAGTTTCTTTCACACATATTTTGATTTGGTCCTAACATCAGGCCTAGATTTCATTTATGCGGCCTTTTGCCTCTATCTAGTCAAGTACTCAACAAAAGTTTCATTGTACTTTTAGTGGATGACTTCCAAATCACGTAAAGTGGCATCAATCTGTGTGTTATAGAAATATTATTTAATGAAGATTTGAGCCAACTTTCTCCAATCCATTACGACTTCCTTATCCAAGCTATAATACCAATAGACATCAGCTCCATATAAGGATAAGATGAAAAACTTGGTGATCTGGGCCTTGGATAATCCAGTGACTCCCACAATAGTAACATATTGCATTAAATGCACTCTTGGATCACTAGTGCCATCAAAGTTTTGCAAGTCTAGAATTTTAAACCTTAGGGCAAGTTCTTCATTAGTAGTAAGATTTAGGTCATCTATGTCATAAGACCTTTCAAGTCCATTTCTCTCAAGTATGCATCTTCTTAATTTACTTAGCTAATGTTTTGTACTTATCATCTTGAGAAGATTTCATGGGCTCTTCTATGATAACCTTTCCTTTAGTCTTACGATCTCCTTTGAGTTGGTGATCAAACTCATCACAAGACCCTTCATCTTGAATAGACTTGTTTTTAGAAGTAACTCCTTTAATGCCACTTGCATCCCCTTTTGTATTCAAGGTCTTTCTAATTATTTCCTCCGTACCAGCCATACCTAGATTGATGCTTTCAAATGTTCTTTCCAACTATTGATTGCTCAAGTTCTAATAAACCCTCTTCTTTCTTTCTTAAGATTGGTTTAAAAGGGGATAGTTTCCTTTTAGGGCAATGATGGCTACATGACAAAATGCTAAGTAATGTATGAATACGTATGATGAATGCTTAATGTATGGTCTAATCTAACATCTCCATTTGCTATGGTTCAACCTACTTAGTCAATGAACACCTTTAATCAGGATAGCTCTGGGAAGATGAACCCCTTCAAATATAAGAAATCTTAAAACATACTTTGAACACTTGTTATTAGCTAGCCTTTATAGGTTTTCTAGCTAAATATTTTCTCTCTTTCCTTTTATTTTTGCTTAGGACCATTTTGCAAAATATCCCAACAAGGTATCATCATTTTGCTTTTAATTTTTTTTCCAATGATTTCTTTTTTTTTTTTATCTTATTTTCTCACATCTCACTTTAAGTGCTAAAGCATAAATAATGATATGATAGGGAATTTTTCACTTTATTCATTACAAAGAAATTTTTGTCATATCAACTTTCCAAAGGATAATTATGTAGGGAGTTGTATCCTTAATCAGAAACTAAAGTTATCAAGATAAAAATCAAACTAAGGTGGCAAATCGCTTCAAGTTGCTTCTTTATTCTTAGGACCCTTCGAACTATGCTCCATAGCCATCGTTGTATGCCACGTACCTTAATGAAGGTTAGGCTAGGTTTGGAATAGAAAACTGTCTATTATCAATGAGGTCTTGAATTTCATGCTTAAGTCTCCTACATTGGTTTGTGCAATAGCCAACAACTTGATGGAATTGGCAATAAGTATTTATGTTAAAGTTAGGTAGTAAGGGGTCGGGTAAAGGCTTTGGGTCCAAATGTTGTAGAAGGCTTCTCTTTTGAAGTTTTTCGAGAATTTTGTTTATGGGTTCATTTAGTGGGGTGAACTCCCTTTTTTGTGGCATGATGGGATTCTTTTTATCATGTCTTAAGATGAAATCTTCTTTCTTGGTACATAACCCAACTTTCTTTTTTGTCACCTCATTCAAGGCTTTAGAGATGTCTTAACTTATGAAAGCTTTAAGTTCATGTAGCATGAACCCCATCACCTCATGCAAAATAGCCTTGACTTCTTCCCTTAAAAGGTCCATTTCAGATCTCACCACCTTCCTAGCTATTTCCTCTATTTCCTTTTCTAGATGGCTCATTGACTTAGGTTTAAATCTAGACATTTGGAGATGTTTCCTATATAGCTATAATAGATCATTTGTTAGATAGTGCAAGATGTATGATGCATGGCATACAATAATGCATAGCACAATAAGGCAAACAATTTCTTACGTTCTTTTAGATACAAGATGAGGGACAGACGACGAGTCATGCCCCCACTTTTTACATTTTACAAAATCTTACTTCAAAGTCTTATAGTAAAGTTTCCTTTTAAGTTTTGGATAAATAGGAAGACCTAAGTTTATCTACAATATCTAGCTAAGGGAATTGGTTTTTCAAATCCCCAGCAAAGTTGCCAGACTGTAGTGTCTTTTGCGGCGATAGTCCAGATTTAAACCTAAGGTATATCGAAAAGGATTAACCAAACCAAGGAAAGGAATCGCCACTCAATTAAAGGTGTAACCGATACCACAAATGCAGTGCATTTCCTTCCTCTAAGAAATGAGTGACGATTATATACTTGTCTAAGCACCAGACCACCTTATCCAAAGATCCAGGTAAGGAAACTGGGTACAAATTGGGGAAGGTGTTAGGCACCCCAGCCCACCTAGCCATTGGCCAACCTCCCTATTTAGCTAGAAATTATAGGAGAAATAACTTAGGCATATCCTTAATTTATCCAACATGAGAAAGAAGGTACATCATTTAAGGAAACAATCCATAAGTCAAAAAGGGCAAGTTTTACCATGACATATGTTCGACCATACCATAAACTAGACTAAGCATAATTCCTAAGAAAGATGGGAGAAGTCACAAGCGGTCTCACTTAAAACACAACCTTCTTAGACATAATTATATGAGGTCTAGTAAATTATACAATCTCACAAGACCATGCCTAAAGATTTCATAAAATATTCATATTTTTAAAGAAATGGTAGGGAAAATGAGTCATCTAGCCCTAATAAGATTTCACACAACCATATCAACATTCATTCATTCAAAATCTCAAAATAAAGAAGGAACAAAAAGGAAATTTAATTGCACAATCTAATGCATTAAACAAAATATGTGCACCTTGGACTTTGCCTTTTTGGGCCTTAATGCCTTTTAGACCCTTTTACCCTTCATACATGCTTAGGTCTTATAAGCCTCACGTTTATTTATTTTACTTTGTCCCTACATTGTTAGCTCATATAATACAAATGTATGCACAACAGACTTTACAAAATGACATACTTCCTTCTAATCAAACCAAAAATCAAGTTTATTATATGCATAATGCAAAGCATATAACCATGACACTTTGACAATTTAGTTCATATACAAATGACCAAAACTCATCAAAATAATAATGCATCAACTAAATTATTTATAAGCCAAACCACTTTTGACAAGTAACCTAGACATGGCATCCAAACCTACAAGAAGCATTTTGTATGGCCTGGAAACAAAGTTTGTATTTGCTAATCATGCCTTATACATTTAAAATGCATGCTCAAATTATTAATTCAATACATCATATTCATATTAAAATCATTTAACCATATATTTAATTATGCCATATTGTCACATGATAATAAACATGCCAATTTTCAAGTTTAGAACCTAAATTAGGCACTATAGCCACAAACATGCAAAACTAGGTTTAACTTTAACACTTTTTCACCTAGCATGCTCCAAAATCAATAAAAATCATCATATAAACAATTAATTAGACATTCATCCTAGGATTCATGAATCTTTTCATGGCATATTGACATTTACATACAATTAGAAGCATCAAATAGACATAAAAATTAATAAAAAAAAATAAACAAAGAAGGCAAATAAGTGCCTCCATGGCACAAAAAATACCCCAAGGGAAAACACAAGGTCGTGTGGCTCTTCTCAGTCCTGCACGGGACAGGGAAAGGACATATGGCCCTTCTGACCTAATTTTAGCCTCCTATTCAAATGCAAATTATTTTTGCAACTTTTTCTTGAAAATTTTTGGGACTTTTTTTTTTATCCTAAATGATTTAAAAACTAATCCTAATGATCCTAAGTATTTTAAAATTAATCAAAATAGTTTTTAAACAAAGAAAAGAACTAAGTGTTTTAAAATTAATCAAAATAGTTTTTAAACAAAGAAAAGAACTAAGTATTTTAAAATTAATCAAAATAGTTTTTAAACAAAGAAAACAACAACAAAATAGTGGCTTAAAGAAAAAATATGAGTTTCATGTTAAAGAGACCTAAACATACTTTCTATGTTCTTTTAGCTCAAATTGATTGGATTTTTACTTAAGCATAATTAAACATCATTTAAACACAGGTTCTTAGTTCAATCTTATTTCATATTTAAAGAAAAGGTTTTACAAAGAAAATAAGAAGGATCACATGGATTGCTACCAATCCATGTGATTATGCCCAAAGAATTCACATGGTTACCAAAATAAAAGAAATAAGGAATTACTCAAACCTGGATACAACAAGACTCGATAAATCTCCCACAAACTTCGTTTGTAGTATGGATGATTTCTAATGCCAAGAACATTGATGCTTGAAGAGGATTGCTTATCGTCAAGTTCTTACTTTGAATCAAGCTATGATTCAATTGAATATACTCCTTTTTATCAAGAACGTTCTTGATATGTTCTTGAGAAGATTTTAAAAGAAGAAGAAATAAAAATTAATTTTGTACTTTTGATTCTTAAAAGAAAGATGAAGTAGAATCCGTGAGATCAAAATGATTAATAAAAATTCTTAGTTTCTTTATAGTAAGATTAATTTAAAATTCAGTTTAGTATTTGATTGAAAAAGAGTTATTTTGTCAAGAGTTCGGGTGTCAAAATTCATATCCTCAAACTAGTAAAGGTGGAGGCCTATTTATAGGCTTCTACCGCCACTTGAATAGGAAAAAACAAGTTAAAATACTCCTATTTAGTTTTATTCAGTTTTCTTAAGTAATAAAACCTCTATCAGCAAAACAGGAGGTGAACATTGCAATTCGCAAGCACTTTGAAGGCCATAGGTTTAGAGATTTCTATAATCTCCTAGACTAAGTCAACAGTTATGAGAGACTTTTGAAGGAGAAAGATCGGAGGAAAGCTTCTTCTCGGGGTACCTATTACCAAGACCTTTTGGAGGTTATGGCGGTTGAGCAAGAAAAGTATGCTTCAGACTCTGATGAGGAGGCATGCCTTCCCAAGCTCAAGTCTGAAGGTTCATACGAATGCTCGGCTTTAAGCAAATCTTTAGCTTTTAAGAAGAAGCAGAGTGAATAGAACTCAAACCAAATAGCACAAAAATACTTTTTTTTATCTTAACAAGACTGATAAAATATTTGATTGCTTGCTCAAGGACAATCAGATAACTCTATCGGCCGAACACATTATACCACCAACTGAAGAAAGTGCAAAATGGAACTACTATAAATGACACAACTCATATCCATATCAAACTGAGAATTGCATAGTCTTTCATAATGTTATTCAAAAGGCCTTCCAAGAATGACAATTGGCCTTCCCAAATAAATGTAAAGTGTTGGTGGAGACAAACCCTTTCCCCAAGACCTCAGTCAAGATAACCAAGATAAATAAGTTGGGCATCAAGATACTAGGCACAGGATCTACAAGGCTGAACCCAATGGTTAAGGTCAACGAAGAGTTGATTTGCAGACCAAAGTAGAGGGGAAAAGGCAGATTGAAGCCGAGTCACAACAAGTTCGGCACATTGAGGCTAAGACGGATGCCAAGGTAATCAATTCAAATGCATGTCTAACTTGTCCGTCTTGCAAATCTAAGTTTCAGGTAGTCCCTAAAATCAAAGAACATGGGGCATCTGAGAGACCTCTATCAGCAAAACAGGAGGTGAGGCTGAACCAACAAAAAAGGCAGTAGAGGGACATTATTGTTCAAAGGCCAAAACCTCCAATTCAGCAAACAAAAAGCAGAGGCTCGTCTAGATACCAATGAGCAGGTCAGTCATGACCAAAACTCATAAGAGGTTATGGCAAAGGCAAAGACAGGCTGAAAGGGCTGAGCAAGCAGAAAGAGCCCAATGGATAGAAATAGGGGTTCATGTGTAATACCCTAGAAAGTTATAACTCACATGCATGATTTAGTTCTCACTATGTAGTTCATAAGTCTTGAAATGATGGGAAATAATTTTAGAGACACAGTTAGAGAGCGAACTTGTTACTTTTCTAAAAATCAGCGGTGTCGGGAACATTGCCGAGAAATTAGCAGTCCGGTCAACAGAAGAATTTCTGAAGTTGACCTGGGGGTAAAAGATCAATATAATGCATGTGTAATTTTGGTAAAAAGAAAGAAATGAAAATTATTTAAGAACACTGAAAAAGTAACCAATGGCAAAATAGTAAATAAATGGAAGTTTAAGGTGAATAGTAAAAAGTGGTACGTCGGAGTTACATAATGACTCTGAAATTTTTTTTATAAATAAGTATAAATTAAAATAAGCTTATTTACTCCCCACTTTAAATTCTAAATCCTGACAGAATTGACAAAATAAATTACAGAAGATTTTGGACAAAAAATGTGATATACGAAAGTTGGAGGAGTTAGTTATAATTTGCCAATATGATTTTTCTATTTATTTCACACTTAGGCAAAATTTGATAACTTCTTCTTCTTTTCTTGGTGCCAAACCACTTCTCCCTTATTCTTCTTTGTTTCTTGATCAAATTCCTTAGAAAATTTTATAGAAATCTTGAATACTAACCTAGTTCTACCTATTAGTACCATTAATTTTCAAGGAGGAGCAAAGGAAACTTAGGGAACTTTGGAGAAAGCATTCGGGTGGATCATAAAAGTTAAGGTAAGAAGTTGTTTTGTTTGATTTAATGGTTTATTTGGATGTTATTTAGGTTGAATTAGATGGGTTTGGTGTTAGATTACATCAACTGATGCTAATTGATAGAAATGCCTAATTTACCTAGCTATGTTGAAGTTCTAAGAAAGGGTTTAATGATTTAGTGTTAGATTTTGTTAATTGATGTTAGAATATATTAATTGGATGTGTATAGGTAACTAATTGATGATTGGTTTGATGTAGAACTCAATTAGTGATAAGGTTGCCTTATTTGGCTTCATTGGTGATTGGTGGGGAAAATCAATTTTTCAAAGCTATTTGGAAGCTTAGGTGATTCTATTTTGCATCAAATAACATGCCTAAGATCTTATATTGATCATTGGAATTCATATGAGAAATTGTTGTTTTGGCCCAATTGAACTTCACTATTCATTGCCTTGAATTTGCTTGGTTTTTGCCTTAGTTTCCATAGCCAATTTAACCCCATTTAATGTTGTATATTATTGTTTCTTTGATACCTATACTATTGTTGACAATGTAGCTTGATGTTGGTTGAATTGGGCAAGTCAACTTTTCACCCCAACCTAAGCTATTGGCTTGCCATTGTATGCCTACCATGTGTTTGTGAAAATGCCTAGTTCATTTGTCTTTGGCCTATTGTTTGCATTCCATAGGCCTACCAATTGAATGTCATTATCGCCAACAACGTTGGCATGCCAATTGGCCTACCGTTTTCCTTCGCCGAGCTAGGTCTTTGTTGAATACTATACCATGTATCATTGTTTATATGTTATCTTTTACATTGCCATGAACCCTAATGATAATTGATTGACTGATATTGGACTTATTGATATGGAGGATGCCATTTTTGCATAATGGTATCCATTCATATGTTGTTTCTTGATATTGATCTTAATGTGGCCTGACAGAGCTACCGACCCGATAGGGTAGTGAAAAAATATTATCGGCGATGTGCACATTGTATTACTGATGCCCTAGCTAGGAGGGGTTATGGTCCTAACCATAAGACCTAATCAGTCTTATGCTCATTGATATTGATATACTACTGGAGACCTATATGTTCACATATGGTCCATACTTATTACTGGAGATTGTATGATTTCATACAGTCCATCCCTTTATCTGTCTTTACATATGATACCGAGCCTATATTTATTCCTTGGTTATTCTGTAACCTGATATTGATTTTGTATATTGTTGTTTGACCTATTGATACCATTGCTTCATTGCTACTTACTATTTTATTGTTGATGCATATAGATTCACTGAGTATCTTATATACTAACTTTTCATTTTTTACCCATTTCAGGAGAGTAGAGTGCAGAATCCTATCATCTGTCATATGAGGATTTCTGCCAACATTACTGATGTATATATTCTGATATTTTGTATTATTGATGTATATATTCTGATATTTTGTATTATTATTTTGGATGTTCATAATCTAGTTGTTCCGTGGGGTATGTATGGGTTAGCTAGGAAATGAACATGTATATATATATTTATGATGATATTTTGAGTTATATGATGATATATGATATGATCTATGGATTGTTACAGCCAATTGCAGTAAATTACAGAATGAATTACAGAATAATAGAATGGATGGTAACTAACTAAAATGGATAATATATTGTGGTTTATAGATTGTGCATGTGATACTGGGTTCTATGGGTGCCGGTCGCCATTGGCTTCTCCCGTGCCCTAGGACCGTCGCCATCCAAAAATGGGTCGTGACATCATGGTTCTCAGAGCTGAGAGAAATAGGTCCAGGACTGATAGGCTATACAAGCTGAACAAATTGCTTGGGTTTCTAAAAGAGTTCAAGCTTGGAATAAGAAGAAGGATGTAGAGGTTTATGTTCGGCTACAGTAAGATGAGCAAAAACAAATCACCCTTATTGCTAAACTCTATCAGTTTGATGACAAACCCAAGCCTTATGATATAGAAGAGGCTAGCTCTAGATCTAAGAAGAGAAAGGTCTAGGTTTTGAAAAAAAAAATAGCCCGAGCCTAGTGACAAAGGCGATGTATTAGAAGTAGAACCAGCAAAGGATGAAGAATCAGAGGTTCAGCAATCCATCATCATTGAAGAACCATTATAGAGTTTAACAAGCCATATTCAGCCTCTTTACATTGAGGCATAGGTGAATGGAGTTATGGTTAATAGGATGCTAGTTGATAATGGGGCAGGAGTTAATATCTTGCCACTTCGAATGCTTCAGAAGCTCACCTCAGCAGAGATGACCTTGAAAAGGCCGATGTGTCCATAACCGACTTCACCGAGGAGAGACTATGGCTGAAGGATTCCTACCTATGCAATTGAAGGTCAGTAGGGAAGTTCGAACATAAGGTTTGTTCGTAGTGGATGTGAAAAGCAATTACAATATCCTTTTGGGCCAAGATTGGATTCACTCAAATAGTTGCATTCCTTCCTCAATGCACCAAATTTTGATCTTATTTAGAAAGGGGCATATGGAAATTATGCATGCCAATCAAAACCTTTCCAAGAGGAAGTTCACATAACTGACGCAATGTTCAATGAACCTTAGACTAAATTCACTGAATTCATCTCTAATAATGGAAAATGTAGAAAGAAGCCATCTGAGGTGAACACGTTAGATAAATCCCGAATTCTGGTAAAGGAATTGCTTCGGTTGACATCAATTTCACTTCCCAGTTTAGCATCTAAATCAAAAGTGGATCAATGACTTCACAACGAAAGAAAAAATATTGGTACAAGATTCTAGATCTTGTTCAACAACATAATATTGTTGTGGTCTAATGTATCTACGAGGAAGAAGAACAAGATTCTTCGGCCCAATTGAAGTTAACATATTTGAAATTAGCATCCTCAAAATTGGAGGACGAGCAAACAGAGGTGCAGGACCCTTTGATGGAAATTGATGTAGGCATCGATGGAAAGGTTTGGCCTTTATTTATTAGTGTCAAGCTCAATGTCGAATTTGAGGCAAAGCTCATTACTTTACTGAGGGAGTTCAGGGATCACTTTGCTTAGGAATATGATGAGCTACCTGGTTTAAGTTGAGAGTTAGTTGAGCATCAGCTACCCATTATGCCTAGCTTTAAACCATTCAAACAACTATGCGCCGATTGTCTAAATAAGTGGAGAAGTTGGTTCGAAAAAAAATAAAGAGACTCCTAGATGTTGGGTTTATAAGAATGGCCACATATGTGGAATGGCTATCAAACATTGTTCATGTGATTAAGAAGAATAAGAAATTTGTGTGGATTTTAGGAACTTGAATCTAGCAACTCCTAAGGATGAATATCTTATACTGATCTTGGATATGATGATTGATGCAGCAACATGTAATCAAATTCTTACTTTCATGGATGGGCGTTTGAGATATAACCAGATTAAAATAGCTGAGAAGGATGTTAACAAGACAGCTTTTAGATATCCAAGGCCAATTGGAGCTTATGAATAGGTTGTTATGCTATTCAGTCTGAAAAATGTTAGGGCAACATACCAAAGGCTATGAACACCATCTTCCATGACATGATAAAAAAAATTCATGGAAGTGTACATTGATGTTATGATGGTTCAGTCTCAGCACTTAGTTGATCTACTTAAGCTTTTTTAGCGCATGAGGGAGCATAACTTAAAGATGAACTTGATGAAGTGTGCCTTTGGGGTATCGACTGGTAATTTCTTAGGGTTCTTAATGCATCAGCAAGGTCATGAAGTTTATAAAAACAAAGGCAAGAGCATTATAGAAGCCAGGCCACCTCAAACCAAGAAAAAACTCCAAAGATTGATCGAGCAAATCAATTTCCTTAGGAGATTCATTGCAAACATGACAAGTAAGCTTCGTTTAAGGTGTGGTTTTTTGAAAGTGAAAAATAATGTTGATTTCATCTGGGACGAGACTCACCAAGCTGTATTTGATGAAATCAAAGCATGACTAACCAAGCCTCTTGTCATGACTCCTCCAAGGTCGAATCAACCTTTGATATTATACATATCAACTTCTGAAGATTCGGCTAGTAGTATGTTGGCACAAGAGCATGATGGATTCTAACAGGAAGTTTACTATTTGAGCAGAAGCTTAACTAAAACAGAAGTCAAATACACTGCCATGGAAAATTGTGCCTTGTTTTATACTTCTCGTGCACTAAATGGAGTTACTACATACTACTACTAGTGGTCCTGGTAATTAGCCGAATATATATTATTAAATAGTTGCTTGTTTGGCCTTTTTTGAGGAATAAGCTCGAGAAGTAGGCAATTGCTCTATTAGAATTCGCCATAACTTATGTACCACAAAAGGCCATCAAGGAGCAAGCACTGGCTAACTTTTTAGCACATCATCCTACCAAAGACAAGCCAAGTAAAGAAATAAATTGTGTGTTTGGTAGCTCATGACAAATGTGGATTGATGGATCCAAGACCACCAGTTCAACAGACACTAGTATAGTTTTGACCTCGCCTAAGGGCATCATTACCAAGTTAGGGTTTGTCCTTGGGTTCCCTTGTATTAACAACCAGGCAGAGTATGAAGCCTTTCTTATTGGCCTTGAAATCTTGGCTGAGCTTGTGTTCAGGATATTGAGATTAATGGAGATTCCCTTTTAGTGATAAAGCAATTCTCAGGGGAATTAAGGTGTGGATCTTCAGCGTTACAGCCATACTGTAACAAAGCAATGCATTTATTTGACAATTTTGAGCACTTCTCTTTAGAATATGCCTTGCTAGCCGAGAATGAGGAAGATAATCAACTAACTCAAAGGGCTTTAAGTTATTTAGCTTGGTTCGACAAAGTACCTCTGGAATATAGGCCAATCTCAATCATCTGCATCGAAGGCCTGGATCGACTTGAGTAGCAAGTGGAGAAACACCAAGGGATATATGAAATAGACCTGAATAATGATTTGAGGATCGAACTAATTGAATACTTGCAAAACCCATTTTCAAATGCTAGTCATAAGGTGAAGCTGTTAGCTCTAAAATTCTGGTAGGATAATGGTATGTTATATCAAAAGCATCCAGGAGGCAAGTTTTTACTGTGCTTTGGTCCAAAAGAGTCCATGCTTACAATGGCCGAGGTTTTGAAGGTTTGACTGGTGCCCATCAATCGAGCCGACTTGTGAGATGATTATTAGAACAACATGGTTATTAGTGGCTGACTATGGAGAAATATTGTATGAAATATGACAAAGGATGTGAGGTGTGCCAAAAACATGGACCGATCTAGATATCACCAGCAAATGAGCTACATTTGGTTATCAAGCCTTGGCCTTTTAGAGGATAGGCAATTGATGTGATCGGTAAAATCTATCCACCCTCCTCCAAGCAGCATTCTTTTATCCTCGTGGTTATTGATTACTTCTTTCAATGGGTGGAGGTCATTCCATTTAAAATGGTAAGTCAGTAATCGGTCATCCAATTTTTCAAAGAATATATCCTTCACCAATACAGCTTACCTCATACTATAACAACTGATTAGGGTATGGTCTTTGCTGGTGAGGAAGTCAAGGCATTATGTGACTAGATTTGTATCAAGCTTATTCATTCTACCCTGTATTATGCACAAGCAAATGGCCAAGCTGAAGCTATAAACAAGGTCATAAAATTGAATATCCAGAAAATGGTAGAGGATAACTTGAGAGAATGGCACGAGCTACTTTCAGAAACACTATGGGTTATCTGAACCACTTTGAAGAAAGCCATGGGGACAATACCTTATAAGCTAGAGGACACCACGTAATGATACCAACCGAACTCATAATTAAGTCTTTGAGGCGCATGCACTAGGACGAGCTGATAGCCGATCAATATACCCAAGTAATATTCAAGGAACTAGACGACCTTGACTACGATTGGCTTGCTGCACCAGACAAGATACAAGCACAGAAAAAAAAATAGTTGAAAAGGCTTAAAAAAAAAGTTTGGCCAAAAGACTTCAAAATTAGTGATTTGGTCTGGAATGAAGTCTTACTGATTGGTCATAAGGATTCCGAGCTCAGGAAATGGTCTCCAAATTGGGAAGGTCCATTCATGGTAAAAGAAATCAAAGGGAATTGTTGCATACGTGCTATCATATCAGGATGGTGAAATGCATGATCAGTCAATAAATGAAAAATTCTTAAAACCTTTTGTTCCATCTTTGTGGGAAGATGTTGACTAATCCCAATTTCTTACTAAGTAAAGTGCATAGGATCATATTTATCAAGTCGATTTTATGTTCATTTATTATGTTAAAGATTAGTTTAATGCAAGCTGATTCGCTTGATTGTAAATAGTTTCATTGCTCCATTTTTAAAAAAGCAGATTGCTTTAGATGTAAATTTAGTGTAAATTAAGTTTTCGAAAGTCGAACCTCTTTAGTAATAAAATAAACAGCGCTGGATTGTTGAAGGTCTTCTTTCAAACAATCACTTTGTAAAATATTTAAGAAGGTCATACTTAAAGTTGCAAAAAGTAAGACATTCATAATAAGAAAAAGCGTGATCATATTCTCATTCAAATGATTAAAAGGTTAGCCCCTTGGCCACCAAACAAAATAAAAATTATAAAGGAAATGTCATTCCTTTGGGCACCAAATATTCAAATATTCATAAAAAGGTTGCCCCCATAGCCATGAAAGTGCAAAATTACAAAATCAATGTACTTAAAATTACAAATGTTTAAACAGCTAATAAAAATCCTGAGCTACATCAGCGATGTTGGCTTCGACTTTTAATTTTTGAGGTTCGAGCAGCTGAATTTCCTTGGAGAGTGCAACTTTATCAGTAGCAACTTTCTTCATACAGGCCTTTCAGGTCTGCACAACTTTAACATTTTGTTCCTTTTTACTCTCAACCTCAGCAAACCAAGTCCTTAGCTTTTGCAGCTCGGCTTCAAGCTATTGATGTTTGGCTTTGAGCTTTTTGCTTTGTTCTATCAGTTTCCTCCCCGGGCAATAATATCATAAACCTCTTGTCTTAATTTTTGATCCATTTGGTCGGCCTCAATAGCTCTTTGCAATGCCTGCTTATGCATAGAGATCAAGTCATCAGCATATCTAAATTTTTTAGATAAATTATTATAGTCTGCCGATAAATGATCTATGTGGGCTTTAAAACCAACGGACAGGTGTTGCTCCATGGCATGAGAGGAAATGAAGCCTAAAGAGTCACGAGTCAATTTAGAGGATGCATCATCCAAAAAGAAGGAGGCACCGAGCCCCTTTAGATCTGATAATACATCCAAAATGTGTTTGGATTTGAATAGCAACATAATCATATTTGGGATCGGGCTTAGGTAGCTTTTCAATTATCCTTAAAAGGGAAGCCGACTCTGTGGTAATTAGTTTGGAGTCAAAAGAGGAAAACAAATTCTCCAATTCATCCCAATCTTTCTACAATAACATGGTCGTTAAACAAATCAAAAGCCGAGTAAATTATTGAGTGAATGGTGAGCAAATTACCTCAGCCCTACTTTACTCTTCCGGTTCGAGCTGAAATTTATCTACTTGGTTGAAAACATCATCTGTCTCCTGAGATTGAACAGGGTTGGCCTCCCCACTAGTTTATCTTTTTAGGATTCGAAGACAAATAGATAGACCTTATGGAGCCTTTGTTTGTCTCCTTATGTAGAGAAGTTAATTTTGAAGAGACTTGTGAAAATGGAAGAGAAGGATGTTTGACTTTGAGCCTATATTAAATTGAGGAAGTAGGAAGGCTCAACTTTTGAGTTGCCTATAGATGAAAAGTTAGAAACATTCACAGAATGGTGAAATATAAAGACAAGTTATTTATTTATTTTGAGTTGCCTATAGATGAAAAGTTACCTTGTGGAGTCCGAGTTTCACCTTTGTTTTTTATTTTTTCCTAGGAGGATCGGTAGAAGTAAGCTTGAGCACCTCACCGGGAACGTCAGAAATGGTGGTGGGCTCGGCCTCTGCAAAATAAAATTTAGTTAGTCAGGCTAAAAAGACAAGTTATAAGGATAAGAAATACCTAGACGAACGAGATTATCTTCATTTAGAAGTTTGGGGATTATCTGTTTGGTTTGATTCGGCCAGTTTTCTAAATAGGAACCAACTCAAGTAACTTTATTCTTTTTCCTCCACTTGGCTCGGCTGATCGAGATGATTTCTACGTTGAATGGAGCATTAGGAATCTTTAGCCACCTAAACTGAGGAACTTTGACAATACCATCCTGGGCATATAGAGTGTTGTTTTGGATGAATTTTGTCGATCTTGAAGCAAGTCATCTTCGGTAAAGATTTTCTGCCTCTTTTTGGATAATTTTTTCCTATTTGTCATAACTTTTTGGTTGGCCTTAGTTTAGATCTCCCTCTAGGCTTCTTGGACTTGTCGAATCATCTCATTCGGTTCTAGGTAGTTGCATTTAAATCCATAAAACTTTTCAAGAGCAATAATTTTATAGATATGCATACCTTTTGTTTTAGTCGAAACTGATCCTTGCACAGCATAAGAGGAAATACTATTAGATCATGTTCTTTTAGACAGTTTTAAAGGTGGGGTGAAGTCCTATATCTCCCAGATCGCCTCTGTTGGAAGTTTCATTTGTTCATTCACATGATTGGTCCACCAGGCCGAATATAGGTTAATGCAATTGAGAGATACACGGAAGTTGTTAACCATCAGTAAAGCTAATCCTTCCTTAGCTAGATCATTTATTTCAGCAATTTTATCCAGATCAATAAGTGGTTGATCCAAGTTCCTTAGGTTACAAGAAAAAGCCAAGGAAAAAAGAAGATATTGGATAAAACCGAACTGACGGACTCATATGTTTTGATGATAGACCTCTATTGCACACTTGTTGTCTATGATAGTACTAACATGGAGGTCCCAAGTAAGTAATGCACTGGACCAAGAATCGAGCCATTCCTCGCAAGTATACTCCCTCCCAATAGCAAAAGAAAAGTATCTAAATCTAGTCCATCTAGGGCCAAAGATGGAAGGACGGAATGGACAAAATTTGGAATCATCTATATGCTCGGTCGAATAAAAGAAAGTGAAAACTTGATTGAAAGATCAACCTTTAAAGGTAAAACCCCATACCTACGAACCAAATTGAGGTAAAGATTTAGAAGGGGGTGTTGGGGTAGTATAAACAAGCTTGGGGAAGTAGGCCATGAGCCTGATTTGCACCATCCATAAGGGACCTGAGACCGAACCAAATGAAATGGCTCACCTCCATAAAGGAATGAATGGATATATCTATATATATGGGTAGGAAAGTAGGGACCGAGCACTAGTCTTTGACCCCAAGTAAGGGCTACAGCCAGTTTTAAATGTTCTTTGGTGACCTTGACCGAAGCTTTACAGAAGAAGAATTTGCACAAGCAATATAAAAGAAAAGCTAAATGCTCTTGAAAGCACGTTTTTGGGTTAGATGTCCTATTGAGCCTAAGGAAATTACAGTAGTTATAATCATTTTTGGTAAAAGAAATGTCAAGATCGATCATGTTGACCTCGTGAGGCATCCACAACATCTCCCGATAATGGGATGTCGAATAGGGCGGCAAGATCAAATAGAGTGATGGACATAGCATCGAACCTAAAGTTGAAGATATTGGGTAGGGTAGACCATAATAGCATGGCTGGAAAAAGTAATTGCTTTTAAAAAGGGATTCGATCAAGGGTAAAGTTTAGTAAGTCTTCTATTCTTAAAGAACGACACTTGTGAACACGTAATTTTATACCTCAGAGACTCAATATTTATTAATATTATTAATATATTTTTATTTTATTTATTAATATTTATTAATTATTTATTAATATATATTTATTTTATTTATTAATATTATTAATTAATATTATTTAATTTTAAATTTTAAATATTTTTTTATTACGAAATCATATTGGAAACAACGAAACTCACCCCAGACTCAAAAGATGAAAGAACAAATGAATAATAAAAGTGCAGACAAGAGCCACCAGCTAGGCCAGGAGGTGCCGCCAGGTGTGCTTGGTGCATTTGCAAGGCTTAGCTGGTGGCTACCACCAGCCACCACCACCATGCCGCCTCTCTGTCTGGTGCATCACCAGCCCTCCCACAGGCACCCCGGCAGCACTACCAAAGTTATCCAGTGGCACTTATATTATTCATCCAAATTTATCATTTTGCCTTTAGGTGGTCTACAAATACCCCTCTCCCCTTCATTTGCACACACCCTTTGGCTTTGTTGACTAGAGTTTTCCTTAACAAATCCTCCTCTTCTCCCTCTAAGTAATTTTCTCTCAATTTCAAGTGGATTAACTCTCTTTAAATCTAAAACAATTTCTCTAATTCCCTTTGAATTTAGAGAAATTGAAGACCGTCAATTAGCCAATAGAGCCTTAAATTAATTTTCTTTGATTTAATTTACCAAGATAAGCACCCAAACTCAACTCCACCTCTCTGAACCAAAAAGTGAAATCCGATCTGGAAAAATAATTTGACCATAGCCTACTCGCAAATCTCAAAAAAAATTACAATCAAACTTTTGAAAATCAGACCGTTATCATTAACCATACTCTCAATCGTACCAAAACTAACTTATAAACCGAAATCATATCCAAAATCCTCCGCAAGAAAGGTGAACTATGCATATTTTAATTCTCATTCAAAGAGAAACGTAAACATGCTTTTAATCAAGCATCAAATCCAAAAATCCAAAAATCTTTTTTTTTCCTTTTTATTTGCTTTAATTTAATTTATTTTAGAGAATTTGAGATTGACCTAAAACTCATAAGGGCTAAAGTCAATATCTTTTACTCAAATTGAGGAATATGTGATTAATCTAGAACCCATAAAGGTTACAGTTAATATCCTCAATTATCAGATATGTAATAATTTATTCTTTATTTTACAATTTATTTATTGCTTTCTATATAAATGCCACGCTATTAACTGCTCACCACAAAAATAATATTTTCAAGTCAGAATTAATTAAAAAGTCTAGTTCAAGTTTCTCAAACTGAAAACCTAGTCCCCGAATCCGACTCGGTTCGAAGGGCTAGTGATTTTATCCTTGTGCTTATAATTAGAGTCAAATTTTTTATTTTGCCTTATAATAATAAAATTAAGATGTCAAATCCTCGAAACAGATTTCAAAATCGAACAAACTTTAAAATAGAAACAAGATAAATAGAAAATAATCGTAACTCATCTTCAAAACAGAAAAAGCGACGAAAACTTACAATGTAGGACTAACCCCAAAATGAGTGTTTCGATTTCTCAAGCAGACCGAACAAAATGCTCAGACGAGACCTCACAATTGGCTACTCCACTGAGGACTTATCATTTTTCAAAGAAAATGAAAAGAGGAATACTAATTGGTTTCAAAAATATTTTTCAAAAAAACTTCAAACTTAGATTTTAAATTCAAATATGACTTTGCCTTGCATGCATAACTACATGGACTTTTTGTCTGCTACTAGTTATGAATCTCAGCCCCTAGGTCACAAGTAGTATTGATCTGTCAATCCTCTTTGGGTATGTTGGGAGATAGAGAAAGTATCCAACCCACGATGAATCCTTAATCATTTTAAAATGTAACGGGCATGCAATATTGTCTGACCCATGTAAAACTCTTTGTTTTATATGTGGTTAGGTATATCGCTACTCTAGAGTGAGGACCCTTTTATCCAAGCCACCTAGCCATCATGTAGTCGAAATCTAGAACTTGACCCTAAGGCCCATGAACCATAAAAAACCAGATGCCATGTTCATCACACATCCATGCCTAGACCACGCCCACCTGTAGACTTATGGACTAAAGACCCAAGAGTAGTAGTCAAACCCTAAATAGTCTCCAAATTGAGAAAATCAGAACCATCAGGCACTTACCCGAAAAATGCTCATACTCGACCTGTACCTCAAACAATGAAACTGACCCACTTACTAAAAAAAAAAAAACTACCAAATAGTGAACCTAACCTACTAAAAAGTGAAACCTTCCCACTTTTCTAAAAACTACCTATCCGATTAAACAGTAAAACTAATCCACCAACCGAACAGTAAACCTGACCCACTAAACAGTGAAACAGACCCATTTACCAAAAAATAGCCTAGCCAAATAGTGATATCGATCCACCAACTAAACAGTGAATCTAACCCACTAAACAGTGAAACAAACCCACTTACTCGAAACGTCCTATTCGATCAAACAATGAAATTGATGCACCGACAAAAGAAATGAACTTGACCTACTAAATAGTGAAATCGACCCACTTACTTGAAAACTGCCTATTCAATCAAACAGTGAAATTGATCCACCAACCAAACAGTGAATCAGACCCACTAAACAAAAATCAAACAGTGAACCTGACTCACTTACCCGAAAATCATATAGTGAACGTAACCACCTACCCGAAAAACATGCACATCAGACCCGCACTTTTTAAAGTCCAACTAAATAGTGAACCTGAGCCATTAAACAATGAAACCGATCCACTTACCCAAAAACCAAACGGTGAACTCGACCCAAAAAGACCGTGTCTATCAGACCTACACCTTAAATAGTGAACCTGACATGCCTATTTAAGAACCAAACAAACACCATATAATACCCTTCATAATGAATCTGATCCACCGATAATATCATACTTGAACCTTTTATAATAAAATCGACCTACCACCATACATATCATACCTAAACCTCTTATAGTGAATCCAACCCACCAATCTCAAAACAATGCATATTAGACTCACACCCCTTATAAAGAATCTGATCCATTGATTTCAAAACCATGCATATCAAACCCGTACCCTTTATAGTGAATCCAACCCATCAATCTCAAAATCATGCATATCAGACCTGCACCCTTTTTAATGAATTTGACCCACTAAGCTCAAAATTGTACATATCAGACCCGTACCCTTTATAGTGAATCCGACCCACCAATCTCCAAACCATGCATATCATATCAACACTTTTTTACAATGAATCTGACCCCTTATGTTCTTTTGTGCAAGGTCCTAATGCCCAAACAAAATCGATCCAAAAGCACAAAACTTTTACCGTGAGCCCAAAATAGATATGG
Organism: Aleurites moluccanus; assembly: GCA_948193065.1. Lineage (NCBI taxonomy): Eukaryota > Viridiplantae > Streptophyta > Magnoliopsida > Malpighiales > Euphorbiaceae > Aleurites > Aleurites moluccanus. The sequence goes on along the minus strand of CANXYC011118426.1, from coordinate 3,532 downwards.
ACCTGAATATAAGCCTAAATAGAGATGACCCTCATCTAAAACCTAAACAAATATGGTCTTTATCTTAAACCCTAAACATATATGGACCTGAATTATAAGCAGATGTGGCCTATACCCAAAACCATAACAGAGATGGCCTACACTCAAAACCTAAAGAGAGATGGTATTTACCCTAAAGCCCTAAACAGAGAGGGCCTACATCCAAAGCCAAAATAGAGAGGGCATTCACCCAAAGCCAAAACATATATGGTCTTTACCCTAGGAAATCATTTTTCCTCAGAATTTGCATACCAATCCATATTTTCATAACCTCTCTATACCTTAAGACCTAGAACAAAGTTAGTTTCACTTTCTCTATAACCAACCTAGAACAAAGTTAGGTTTCCATTGTTTTTACAATCAACCTAGAACAGAATTGGGTTTCCTTTTTCATACACTAACCATTGTATTGCTTTTATCTATAAAGTACCAATTGACAATCAGACTAACATGGATGTTATGACCGTACTTCTCACCACCCTCCTCAAAAAGTAAGAGAACTTTCAAGTTACCCTAGATGCTCAACAAACCAATTTCATTAACACCCGGAATTCCCAATGCTAGTCCATCATTGACAAGGTGAAAGGAATAATAAACTTGCCTCATCCATCCACACATGTTGAGCAAAGCAACATTACCTCAAATCTTTCACATGTTAATCAGACCAACACCATACCTTCTTTTAATGTTAACCAGACCAACACCACACTCTCACCTCAAGTAACCAATCCTCCACCTCAGACCCTTTTTCAAGAAGGAGAAACCTCGATAAAAAAACAACTTCTAAGCCAACTTGAAGTAGTGAAGAAAACCTTCAAATCCTTGAAAAACCACAACGATTTGATTGATATGGATACCTTAATCTTGTTCCCCAATGCCAAACTTCCACCCAAATTCAAAATGCCTGAAATGGACAGGTCAGATGGAATCACTTGCCCCAAAACCCATTTAAAAATATATATGGGGACAATGAAGCCTTTGGGACTAAGTGATGAGCTTTTTATCAATTATTCCAATAGTCCTTGATCAGAGCTGCCAAAAGATGATTTTTCTCCCTAGACAATAGTCAAATGAGGACATAAGAAGATATTTGTAATGATTTCATCAGAGAATATCATTATAATATCGAAGTGGACATCACTAGGCATGACTTAAAGACTACCAAACAAATTTCGAAAGAGTCCTTCTTCATGTTCCTTACACGGTGGAGGACTAAAGCTGCTCAAATGTTGAACCAACCAATTGAGCAAAAGCAAGTATATATCCTTGCTAAGAATCTACTCTTCATTTATCAATACCACTTATTGACCCAATACCTACCCAACTTCAAAGCTTTGGTTGCAACCACCATAAAAATTGAACATTGCATCCAAAGCGAACAACTTCAAGATGAATGCCCTACAATTAATCAGAACAGTGATGAAATATCTATCCAACAACCTTTGACCCTAAATTGACTTGCCTCTATCCCACCATTCTTGCAATATGAAACTGACCTATCAAACCAAGCCATAAGCTTTCAAGTGGAAACATACCCACCTTATTTCATCAACCAACTGAAGCCTAATTAGCATATTGTGGAGGATTCAAGCCTAGCTAATGTGACCTACCTGAGGTTGAGTCCAAACTAGAGCTCGAGTATAAGTCTGAGTTAGAGTCGGAGTCCATCGAGTCTTGTTTTTTTCCCTTTGAGTTTGTAATCGACCTCTTGGTCCTCTTTTTGTTTTGCATGTAATGAATGATGGTTAATTAAATTCTAAATTATTACATTCTCATATCATTTTGATTGTATTATAGTTGAATTAAAAAACAGATGAAAAAAAAAAAACAAGCTCGCTAAGTTGAAAACCCGAAAGGGCGGCTTAGGCAAAAATTAGAGCAGTTCGTCAAATCAAAAATCCAAAAAGGTGGCTTGGTCAAAAGTTAGAGCAAAATAGATAGTCGAGTTGAAAACTTGAAAGGTTGGCTCAGTCGAGAATTGGTTCAAATTAGATTCCAAAGTTAAATGGCATCCTTCAAAAATTCAAATTTGTTTGTCTATGTCAAAAGGAAGGTAATTTATCTTATCCAAAAGCCAAGAGTTCAAACACAAAAGTCTATTCTATACTATCTCACTCAAAGTAGTACATATCTGAGCTTTCCATAATACAAGGTCATTCCTCTTCGTGTCAAGAGTTTATAGAGAGTCGAAGCAACTCTACCTCTCCTCATAATCATCTATAGAGTCAATTATTAAGAGTCATTTCTTGAGTCAGTCATTCAGAGTCATCCTTCTACAAGAGCCAAAAAAGCTTTCGAGTTAATGTTCATCCTGTAACACCTCAACCTAAACCTAACTTAAACCATTAAAGGGCACTTAGGGGGGAAATTTTTATTTCTTTTGAACATGATAATGATATGTGTTTATGCATGAAATTGATAGTTATGCATGTTATATGAGTTGAGTTTAGGCATAGAAGTGGTTTAAAGGCTATTAGGACAAAATCGGGTGATTTTGAGTTTTTGGTGAACTGGGGGCAAAATGGTCATTTCACACCCCCTTCGAATTTTAATGGATTTAACACTATATTTGAAGGTAGAAAAGAATTTAAGGAATTGAAAATGATATTATTAAGTTTATTTGAATAATAGTTGGAGAATTAAACCCGGTTGAAAACAGTTCCCGACAAGCTGCTCAATTGAGGTGCTTGAGGTGCTTCGGTTGAACTAAGGCTATTTTGGTCTTTTCCTTTGAAATATGGAGTTATGGAGTGTATGAAACCTTATGGTATTAATTTAGGCTTGATTAAATCTAACCATTGGATCAAATGATGAAGAAATGGATGGTTAGATGAATAGGTTACACAATTGCTATCATAAGCTCAAAGTATGGGATTACTAGCTTTGGTTTTGGATTTGGTGTGTCAAATGTACATGTTAGCCATCTTTGTTGACTTTGGATGAACCAATAGTATAAAATTATGAAAAATGGATGGTTGGATGGCTAGATTTCACCAAAAATACCATAAACCTAAAGCATTGGGTCAAACCTTTGATTATTTGATAGATTTTTCCCACCACATCAATTGTCTTCATCTTCCTTAAGTTAAAAGATGCAGAAACTTTGCCTTTCCACCATTGAATGGTTCGGCCACCATTGAGCTACTCCATTTCTTATAGTTTTCTTTCAATCTTTGATAGAAATAGGTAGATTCCATCATCCTAAACACAAATCTAACCATAGAATTCAAGGAAAAACTAGAAAAAGTAACAATTTAATTAAAGGAAGATTTTGAAGAAATTTTGGTAAGTTGTTGGATTTTGAATTCTTTTGATTCAATTATGTTCATATGATGTTCCTTGATGATTATTAGTGATCAAAACACATTTTGTATGGTTAAAATTCAAAAGAATGGATTGAAACCCTAATAGGAAGAACATTGAATCAAAGTGTTGTTTTGGTGGATTAATTGCTTCAAATATTGTTCATTTGATGTGTATAGCATGAATTAGT
>CANXYC011118361.1:0-11740 GCA_948193065.1 Aleurites moluccanus | reverse complement strand
TATATATATATATATATATAAGGGAAAATAATTTATTTTTAATTATTTTAATTTTAATGAAATAAAAAAATAATTTTTTGATTAAATATATAAAAATAATTTCCATATTTTATAAAAATAAGAAAATAAAATAAATAATTAAAAAATAATTTTATTTATTTTAATTTTAGAAAAGAAAATAGTTAAATAAAAATTAATTATTTTAATTTAATAAAAAGTAATTTTAAATTAAAAATAATATTTATTTTAATTTTAATTAAATAAAATAATAATTTTTATTTAGTAATTAATTTATTTTATTTTTTATATATTTAATTTTAAAAAATATTTTTATTAATAAATAAAATTTTAGGGACTAAATTATAATTTGCCACTTACTTTTTAATTCATGTGGAGCATAAAGATAGAAGTCAACGGAGAGAATGATCAGAATTGTAGGTTTTAATAACTTTAGTATCAAAATTATATCTCAAAAAATATTAAAAATCGATATGCTTCTAAGGCTAAATATTAGTGTCAAAATTGTACCTTATCCATGCTAAATAATCTTATCATAAAAACAATTAAAAGCAATGTCAGAATTTCTTAAATTGAAAATTTAGTCCCAAATCCAACTCGGTTCGAAGGTCTACATTTTTTCTTTGTGCTACAAAATTGGAGGTATTTTTGGATTTTTCTTTATATTTTTTCATTAAAAATAAAATTAATATAATAACTCCCCCAAAACATATTACAACAAATCAAAGTAGATTTCAAAATAGAACTAAAAATATAATAAACAAAAAATCAATCAATTTTTCAGAAAAAGGTGACCAAGCATTTGCGACGTGAGACTGAACTCCTAATGAATGTTCTTATTTCTCGAGCAAATCAGATGAAGTGCTTTGGTGAGGTCTCATGACTGGAAACTCCACTAGGGACTTCTCATTTTTCAACAAAATGAAAAATAAGACTACCAATTGATTTTGAAAAATAAAATATTTTTCAAAGAAATTCGAAATTTAGCTTTCAAAAACTGACTTTGCATTGCATACATCACTACATGGATTCTTTGTCCGTTACAAGTTATGAATCTTAGCTTAGGTACAAGTAGCATTAATCTGGCAGCCCTCCTTGGGTATGTCGGGAAATAGCAAAAGTATCCAAACTCGCGATGATTCCCTAATAATTTTAAGGAGGCATGCAGTACCGTGAAACCCACGCGAAACTTTTTGTTTCATATGTAGTTAGGTTTATCGTTGCTCCGCAGGACTCTGATTACCCAAACCACCTAGCCTTTTATGTAATTTGACTCTAAAACTTGACCCTAAGGCTCATATACTGTAATAAATCAGATGGCATGATCGTGAAACAAACTTTTCTCACACATACATGCATACACACATGTATCAATGCATAGATCATGTCTCCTAGGTTTGTGGACCAAAGACCAAAGAGTTGATAGTCAAACCCTAAATAGTCTCCAGACCAAGAAAACCGAACAAACAGATACTTACCCGAAAGATTTTCAAACCTGACCTGTATTAGTGAACTAGACCATTTTTTAGAAAATAGTGAAACCGACCCATTTACCAAATGAACCATATAACAGACCCTGTGAATCTGACCCACCAAAGCAAAGTCAAATAGTTAATATAATATAATCAAACAGTGAAATCAACCCACTTACTTGTAAATGTGGAGGAAGGAGCAACAACCAAGGTACTTAACCTCTCTAGAACATTAAAAGAACACCTTTAGATATGGAAGAAGGAGCAACAACTAAGGATTTGTCCTAGTCAAAACCTGATGAACATGTGTCTCACCGTCTCAGCCAAGGTACTGGACCTCTCCAGATAGCTAGTGGTGTATCCTTCAAAGAGAGTTGTTAGAAGATGTCCCAGGATCAACTGATGGCTTAGGATCAATACCCGGTGTAAGAAACTCAAAGGAAGCAGCGAAGCTCGGGTCTGTCGAAGGCCTATTAGAGGGCTTAGAAGAAAAGCCGACTGTAGGATCAGTGGGCACAACAGCAAGTTGGCTTCTCAATCGATAGGAGTAGTTGATATTTCCCATCAGACGGGCATTACAAAAAGCAGCATAAGATTCACTGGGTTTGTGAAGCGTCTCCTAAGAAATTCCTTCATATAGTTTCGCAAAGGCCAGAATGCACCTACCCCATTGCATATCAACTGGAGGATGTTTTAAAACCGCCCTCCTACCTACAGTCTGAGCGGTCACACTTTCCCCCATATAGTACAGATAGGAGAATGAAAATCGTAGGAGCACTCGACATTCAAATAAGTGTCATCATAATTGTAGCCTCAGTGTCATCATGAGTAATCTCTCTCCATAAGGCTGAAATGAAACTTGCATATCATAATAAGTTAAGATAAGAGAGATCCCAAAAAGAGGGTAAAAGGTGAAATCGAATACTTGGCCCGGCATTAACGCTCTAAAGAAAGACCGTAAAGAAAAAAGTTTACACTTCTAGAATCAACCCAATTTTTCTTGTTCCATTTGTTGCCCGTATGGAACACATCTAGTCCTGGTGATTGCAAAATAGCAATGATAGGAAAATGCTCATATGCCTAGGTCTGAACAGACAATAGTAGGTCAAACAATTGAATAATACATAATAACTAAGTAATTAGACAGCCAGTTGGCACAGGGAAAACATAATAATCATACAATAATTAGTTAGATAGAACAATTAGACAACAATCAGGTGATGGTAAGATAAGCAAAATAGCCAACATAAAGCTTATGTCCCATATAACATAGGTGCTTTCATATGAAGTGTAAGAGCCACGGGAGATATCAGTCATCTCCTAATATATCGTACTTAGGATAGCACCTCCCCAGTTGTACTCGCCTATGTAGTCAAATCCATCAGGCTCTTTATCATGTTCAGATCCACGGTGTCACAACGAATGTGCCTGACAGTATAACAGATGATGATAAGAAGAGAAAGGTGGGCAACAGTTTCGACATTCCCCATGATCTCTAACATAGGTTGAGATATCTATAGATGGTCTAAAAGCCAAGACCAAGGAACTATAGTGCGATCAGTTGGAGGTGCGCCACCCAGAAGGCCCACCATCTCCTCGCGAACATACTCTGTCCTCTAGTCCTTGCATAAATATAGTGGACAAGTTTCAAATCGAATACTAGTCAGCATGCTCATGTCTAATGGAGTCACTGTGATCTCACCACAAGGAAAGTGAAAAGTGTTGGTGGTGTCCCACCACCTCTCAATAAGTGCCTTCATTAGGTTGTTGTGACTCTCAACACCATATCAATATCTAGAAAAAAGTGGAACCCAGTCGGTTCTAATGCCCTCCTTAACTCATCACCCTCCGTCATGGTCGCACGGATGAAGGCCAAGTTATGTATACCACCTCTGCTCTTGAGAGTGATACGCTGCAGACATACAGACTAATAAATAGATAAACAGACTAAAAGCAATCAAACAAAATAAAAAACAAATGAATAGAACCAAAAATAGACGAGCAGAGAGAAATACCTCCATTTGGCCTATCTAAGACACGTGCTCCTCTGGTTCCTTTAGCAAAACCTCTAGATCATTATTCTTCCGAGGTAGGTCATACCTACTGCTCCTGCTGATGAAATTGCCAGAAGTGGAAGCCATCTGCAACTAAAAACAAAGAAATATTTTATAAAGAGATGGAGAAGTTCGGAACGAGATGAAGAAATGAGTAAGGAGCACCCCTATTTATAGCTTTTGAATAATGCTAAAATGACCAATGCATCCTGTGACGTGCCACAAACGCATGGGAATGCAATATCTCACCTGCTTCACCTCGAATTGTAAAGCCGACAATTTAATTACAATCGTATGAATTTTTTCTATTTTTAGAGCTATCATTTGTCTGAATTTGACAAAGAATGCTTATATTATGCAAGAAACACCGTAAACAAAAAAAATCAAAAAATTGGAAATCAGTCCAAACACAACGAAATAGAACGATAGGGCAGCATAAAACCTCAGACAATTTCTAAATGCACTTTTCTTGCTAAAAAAGATAGAGGCATCCTGAGTCACTACCATTAAGTTCATTGGCTGAAAGAGCCAAACTTAATGGGGGCAGCTGTGAATACGTGATTTCGCAGCTCCAAAGCTCAAATGGAATTGCATCTGACCCAACCAAACTTGCCCTAAACTCGGAGGATGGATGAATGAGGTGCCATCTAGCGGATCAACCAGAGGGCTGCGCTAATCCATAATGCCCCTTTAGCAATCTGCCCATCAATTCTCCGAAATTTTCCCAATGAGTCTATTTGATGCTCTAGCCCTTCGCGTGGCACCCCAGCGGATTCACCAAATCTAGTTCAAGCCAAAATGACCAAAATGCCTTTTTTCACCTATAAATACCCCCACCCATCATTTGCAACACACCAGCTAGCTTGATCCGAATTTTTCCACAAGAAAGCTCTTTCCTCTCCCTCGAAGCAATTGTCTTAATTTTCAAGCAGTTTGCTCTCTTTGATTCTAAACCGGTTTCTCAAGTTCTCTTTCAATTTTGAGAAATAGAAGACCATCATTTGTCCAATAGTGCCGTAAATTAATTCTCATTGGATCAATTCAGCAAGACTAAGTAAAGACCCGATTCCACCTCTCTGACACTGAAAAGTGGAACTCCAGTCTAGGAAATCACTCCTACCACCACCGACTCGCAAACTACAAAGGAAGGTATAAATCAAACTTCCAAAATCAAATTTATTACTTTGAAACAGAAAAAACTCAGCCTTTGAATCAACCAAAAGCCAACTTCATTTTCATACCAAACCATAATTCCCTTCACAAGAAGGCGAACTACGTTGGATTTTTATTCCCATTCGAAGGGATATATAGGCACGCTCCAACATGGAGTGGCAAATCCAAAACACCTAAACATATTTTTTTCATAGCTCTTCTTCAATCTGCTTGCCTTTGCTCGTAAACTGATTACCTTTACCCATTTCTTCCTTCCTCTTGCTCACCTCTTCCTTCCTCTTGTTTTCCTATTCCTTTCTGCTGCCCATCTCACTCCCCACTCGGCCATCTGATCGGTAAATTTTTGATTGATCTAGAACCTATAAGGGCTATAGTTAATATTACCAATTAAGATGATATCGAGGCTTCTGTGGTGTACATAGAACCCGTAAAGGCTAGAGTTAACACCTCGACTTTTAATTATGTAGAATTGATTTACATTTCTTTACTACTTTTAAATGAATGATTTATTTATTGCTTTAGCATTCAATATATATCATGCAATATAATATGATCATAAAAATAAAATTTTAAGTTAGAATCAATTAAAAGCCAAGTCAGAATTTCTTAAATAAAAAATCTAGTCCCTGAATCCAACTCAATTCGAAGGTCTAGTGCATTTTATCCTTGTGTAATTAAATTGGAGTCATTTTTAGATTTTTTTCTTATATTTTTCCATTAAAAAATAAAATTAAGATGGCGATTCCCAGAAAACATATTACAAAAAATTGAAGCATATTTCAAAACAGAACTGAAAATATGATAAACAAAAAATAATCAACCTTTTAGAAAATTAAAATAGAAAAGGTGACTAAGCATTCATGACGTGAGACTAGACCCCTAATGAGCGTTATGATTCCTAGAGCAGACTGGACAAAGTGCTTGGGCAAGGCCTCATAGCGGGTATTACATTATTCCTTCTTAAGAAAATTTCATCATTGAATTTAAAGAAATTACCTTAACCTTGAAATAGATGGAGATACTTGGCTTGTATGCCTTTCTCACTCTCCCAAGTGCACTCTTTCATCACTTGATTCTTCTATAAGATCTTAACCATTACTATTTTCTTGTTCCTTAGCCTCTTAATCATTCTAACATCTATAGCCACTGGATCTTCTTAACAAGTTAAGTCTTGTTGAAGATTTATCATTTGAGTTTGTAACATATAAGAAGTATCTACAACATACTTTTGTAGCACCGACATATAAAACATTAGATGAATGCTATCCAAATTAGGTGGCAACATTAACCTATATGAAAGCTCTCCAACCTTAGCTAGAATCTTGAATGGTCTGATAAATGTATGAGACAATTTACCCACTTGCCAAATCTTAAGACTCTTAATGAGGAAGACTTTTAAGAACACTAAATCTCCCACTAAAAACTGAAGGTCTTTCCTCTTTGGATCAGCATAACTCTTTTGTTGATTGAAAGTTGTCTTCATTCTTTCTCTTATAAGTGGAACTTCTCTATTGTATATTATATCAACATAGGTCCTTCAATATGATTTTCTCCAACTTCATCCCAACATAAAGGGTACCTATACTTCCTACCATACAAAGCATTGTAAGGAGCCATTTTGATGGTCAATTGTTATTGTAGGCAAAATCTATCGATGGCTAGTGCTTATCCCAATTCCCTCTAAAGTCTATAATGCACATCCTTAGCATATCTTCTAATGTCTGAATGATTCTCTTTGATTGCCCATCCATTTGAGGGTGAAATGTTGTACTGAAATACCCATATCGAATCATACCTATTTGAAGTCCATAGCAACCCTACCACAAAGTCCATAGTTATTCTCTCAAAATTCCATTCTTGCAAAGATACTTGCTGAAGTAGTCCTAAAGACTTATGATGTTCAAATTTCACTTGTTGGCAAGTCAAACATCTTGCCACAAACTCAGCTACATCCTTCTTCATTCCACACTACCAATAAAAATCTTGATGTCGTGGTATATTTTTGTTGTACCTAGATGCATATTGTATGTCGCATGATGTGTTTCCTTAAGAATTACAAGCCTTAAACCATCCATTGTGTAACATCTAAAATATACTATATGAATAAATATACTATATAAATACCTAATAATTTTTTTTTTTCAAATTAGGTTACAAATACTTGGAGGAATTCCAGGTTTACCTTATATTCAACAGAGATATTTGTACAACAAACCTAGGATATCAAGAATGAAATGATTGAACAATCTTTCCTACTAGATGTGATTAAATATGATGCCAAAAATAAAACTCAAAATGAGTAACAAGTTACTGAGTTTCAAAGAATGGCAAAATTATAAATAAAAAGAAAAATCAAAGGTAAAATGGAAATCTCATATCTATAATCGGGTTCACATCCTAAAATGGGTTCAAATAAAATAAAATCTTAAAAGAATACATTTCGCTTCCCACATTCAAATCTTTTGTCAAATGTTTCTTTCTATTTTAATTATTTTTAATATTCCAACCTTTTACCAAAAACCACCATCTGAATATTCATTAACCCTAATTTCACCAAATCGCTCATCCTATTTCAAGTTAAGATAACAATTAGGAAGTAAAGGAAGGTTAATGACCATTCAAATCATCAACTAAGCTAAAATTTAGTATAATGAAGAGAATGACAAAATTGTAAATAATTAGAAATTACAAGGGCAAAATAGGAAATTCATAAAATGATGGGACCCACAGTTAATATCTTAAAAGACCTAGAAAGCTCCATTTTGCCCCCCATTCTTTATGGTAGCTGAACTAATCTTCCTTCCTCCTCCTAAAGAATTCTTCCCATCTTTTCCAAGTACAACATTAAGCTATCAAGTTTCAAGGTAAATTCTCAATCCCTTATCTTTAATTAATTAATTTTTATGAAATATAAATTTAGAATAATTAATGGATTGAAAGATTAAGACTAAATATATGAAAAAAATAAATTAGAAAGTTAAGGTTTTGGAAGTTGTAAACCCTAAGTTTAGGGTTTGATGAAGAATAAATCTAAGAAGGGTTTACAAAATTCTAAAATAGAAAATTTCACTTGAATTTTCATGGTCTTAAGGAATAATTTTGGCAAAGTGTAAAACATAAAAATTGTATCTTATGTCTTAGCTATATTTCTATAAAACAGTTTTACAAAATTTGAAGTGTGTAAGGTGTTATTAATCCTCAAATCGGACTGGTTCATGTTATTACTTATACAGGAAGTCTGAATTTATTTATTTAATTTTAAGACTTTAAAGGATGAATTAGACAAAGTGTAAAATATAAAAAGTGTTCAATTATATCTAAACTAGATTTTTGCAAAATATTTTTTCAATTGGATGTGTATATTGTCAGATATGAATATGGAAACAGAACCTGCCCAGATGGACACTTACATAGGAACAAGGCAAAATTTAAATATTCACCAAAACTTGTACATAATATATATTAAGCTAAATTTTGGATATGCTGTAGTTTCATATGTCTAGTTTAAGGAAAAAATAATTGGAGTAATTGAATATTTGTAGCTCAAGATATAAATGATTGAATCAATGCTCTGGTAGGGTTTCCATTATGCACAAAGATCCTAAAATTAGGGTTAGTTAAGTTTAATTCAATTTAAACTTATAAATTGAATTTCTATGTTAAAATAAATTCTAAACTATGTTAATGTTAATATGTAACACAAAAAAGAAGTGGAAAGAATGAAGATGGTGATGATGAAAAACATAAATGCTTACTTTGACTATTAAAGCTTAAAGAGGTGTTTTTGGTTAATCAAGTGATTGAGATGAGTTGTAAATATGCTATTATACATGAAAATAGCCTTATTTAAAATTATGGAAATTTCTCCCTTGAATTCACCATTGTGTTCGAACCATGTGACCTTAGTTCCCTTATATTTTTGTTGATTTTTCAAGCTATTCTTTTGCCTATTTCATTTGGATTTTGATTGAGTTGGATTGTCTATAACCATCTTTGCATTGTGAACTTGGTGTGTGATCAATTGGTTTTGATGGAGTTACCCTAAAATCCTATCAAATTGCCATTGAAATATTGCACCCCAAGTGTTTGACAAAATGCCCCAATGAACCTTTAGCTTGCCCACTAAATGAGTACCAATTTTGTTAGCGTAAAGAGTACCAATTTCGTCGGCGTAAACTTGTTGCATTGACACTTATAGTACTTAAACCCTAACTTGACCTAATGACATTGGACCATATTTCTATTTTCATACTTGTGTAATGATTCATTGATTCATTATTTGTTCATTGGAAACTTGATGAGCTTATTGATCACTTGATTGATCTTTATTGGATTGATATTTTATACCTATTTGTCTTCAATGGCCTATTTCCCTATTCTTGATCTCATATTGACCATTTGGTGGGCTGATCTATTGGATTACCTAACCTTATGTGTATAATGGCATATTTATGACTCATTAAGTATTATATACTCACCCTTTAGTGGTTTAATATTTTTCAAATATAGAGTAGAATAGCAGTTGTTCAAAAAGGTTTCCTCCTTCTGCTATTAGGACCGGACTTTTGCTATGTAAAGTCTATATATGTATTCTCTATTTTGTATTTATAAAATGCTCCATGGTAACATTAATGTGGTTATGTAATACCACTTATGACTTGGTTATGTGATTTAATAGATATTAGTATATTAGATATGTATGATCGATTTAATGATGAATATGTTTCATGTTGCCTAGAAAATGATTGATAGTAATGGATTGGTTTGTTAGATTATGGAGATGTTGGATTGGATAGATGTGATAGCAGAGTTCTATGGGTATTGGTAGTGTACATTGTTCCCTCATCTATAATACCTGTTATATATATATATATATATATATATATATTATTGTATGTTGTTGAATTGATTGTGGATAAATTAATGTTTTAAAAAATTCAGAATCTGTATTCAGGAAAGCTTTTATGAGGCAGCTTTCATGATTTTAAAGGAATAATTTATAAAAGTGTAAAACATAAAAGTTGCAGATTTATATCTTATCTTTAGGTCTATAAAAGAGTTTTGTGAAATTTTGTGTATGTGAGGAGATATGCCTCCTCGACCAGAACCTGTCTGGTTCACAATTTTCTGCAGAAAATCTGAGAATATTTATTTTTCTGGGAATGTTTGAGGTTGAATGAGCCAAAAGTGTAAACATGATAAATGTTCCTTTATATATTATATTTTTTACTGTAAAATTTCAAAGGAATTGGATAAGTATAGCTCAGTTGAGATTGAAATTAATTAGACCTGTTCGGATAATTTTGGGCAGTAAAGTCAGGGTGAATTTTAGAAATTCACCATAGTTTGTGTAGATCTCCTTTTGATTTAAATTTTGGATATGTTGGACCCCTGAGTGTCTATTTTAAGGGGAAAAAAAAAGAATCAGGGAGTTTGGATGTCTGTAACTCCTTTGCAAGCTGGTTTAGTATGAGTAGACGAGGAAAGGGTTCAAGCTCGGCAGAATCTGCTATATATAGGAAGTGGCATTTCGAGCTAGCATATGCTAAGTGGCATTGCGAGCTGGTAAATGCGAGATGAAATTTATGACCCGGCAATGCAAACTGGCAATTGGCGAAGAGGAGAATTCGTGAAGCAGAGAATTGACGAAGTAGAGAATTGACGAAGTGGGATTGCCGAGGCGACAATTTGTGAAGCAGAGAATTAGCAAAGTGGGATTGCCAAGGTGGTAATTCGCGAAGCAGAGAATTGGCGAAGAGGAGAATTAACGAAGTGGAGAATTGGCGAAGTGAGATTGCCGAGGTGGCAATTGGCGAAGTGGGATTAGCGAAGTGGCTTTGGCGAAGTGGCATTGTCGGAGCGGATCTACAAGGCGAGTTTGGTGAAGCAGGATTAGAGAGGTAGTGGCCTATTTAACCAGAGAGGCAGCAGCTATGTTTCACGATGATTTCTCTTTTCTTTTTCTTTGTTCTTCTTCATTTCTTCTCCTATCTTTCTCAAATCAGTCCCATTTGATTCCTAATGCATTAATACTCAGAATTAATGTATTAGATCATTAAATTAGAGCATTCTAAGGTTGTGTTTCTCATTTTCAAGTCAAATTCTTCAAGAACTCAGTTTTGAGGAAAATAAGGTAATTTTTCCCAAGCTTCATTTTCTCTTTAGATTAAGAATTTCTGGTAATTAAAATAGTTATTTATAAGTATATAGAGTTTATTATAAGTGATTGAGACTATTAATTTTGATTAATATGGAAGATATCAAAATTTATGAAATTTGATGAATAGTGACGTGAATAGTAAGTACATTTTGAATTTCAGAGTTTTCTTTAAGGAATAAATTAAATTGATGTTAGGAAACTATAATAGAGACTATAAGATGGTTAAATTATAAGGAAATATATTATGTATTATTGATTAAGGAAAACCCTAATTTTAAATATTTGGGGAAACTTCCATAGGAGAAGAGAACTCAAGAAATTTGAGGAGATTATTGAATGAACAAGCTATTGAGGGAAATATAAGGATAAATTTGTTTAGAGGTAAGTATAAACATTGCATATGCATATTGCTTTTTGAGATTGAATGTTCAATCCTTCCTAATATTTATCCATATGAACCTCATATTTCGAAATATTGTATTATGTACCTACATTATGAAATTCCCTTAATGTTCTTAAACAAATGAAAATTTATTTCATATGATTACCTTATATGTTGAAAATGACTTGCTCATTCTTCCTTGGACCAAGTTCATATGAAACCTATTTGTTAATTTGAATAAATTTATGTTATATGTTGATGGTCTTGCGACCAATATGATTCTTGTGGAATTCAAATTATATGACCCATGATATGTTTATGTATAGAACGTTTTTCCCAATGAGAGTAAATTCATTGGTCCACTGTGCACTTTGGGAACCTAGCTGATAGGGTTTTTATAAGTGTTCCACCTAGAGGGGACCATGAGCTTTAGGCGTATGCCCGGCCAAGCATATGTTTCTGATAAGGTAGCAAGGCTACT
>CANXYC011117912.1:0-19162 GCA_948193065.1 Aleurites moluccanus | reverse complement strand
GGAACAAGGGTAGCCCCAAAATATAACATTTTAGGCATCAAAATAATACCATCCTCAATATCTAACTACGGAGCTCTAGAGTATACTCCTTATACATACAATACCATAATACAATTCAATGAATATATATCAAAATAATTATAATGATGGCTTCTTGGAGGAATAAATCAAGAAACTCGGTCTTCTATATTAGCTCCTTCTCGAGCTATACTGTCACCTGAAATCCACAGAAGAGGAGTGAGCCTTTAACTCAGTAAAATATGAACATACAATATAAAGATCAATCCAAAAGAAAGGTCAATCCAAAGAAACATAGGTAAGAAAATATCATATGGTTATGCTTACAAGAACAGAAGTGCTCACAATCGAATTGCACTGTCAAATCACATGATAGAACTGCAGAGTGCATTAGTAGCCTTGCTACCTATCACAACAGAGTGCATCGGTAGTCCTTACTATCTTATCGCAAACGCATGCTTGGCCAGGCATACGCTTAGAACTCATGGTCCCCTCTAGGTGGAACACTGATAAAAACCCTATCAGCTAGGTTCCCAAAGTGCACAATGGATCAATAAATTTACTCTCATTGGGAAGAGAGTTCTATCCATAGGATCATATAGTTGCAATCTTACAAGAAAACATATTGGTCACAAGACCATCGACATATAATATAAATTCAGTCAAATTAACAAATATGTTTCATATGAACTTGATCAAAGGAATGATGACCAAGTCATTTGCAATATATATATGGTAGTCACATGGAACAAATTGTCATTTTGTTTAAGAATATCATGGAAGTTTCAATCAATAGGTCAATAATACAATATCATATAACATGTGAATTATATATGTGAACATTAGGATGGTTTGGACAATTTATTTCAAAGAAGCAATATACATATGCAATGTTCATACTTACCTCAAATGAATTTATCCTTATATTTTTCCTCAGTTACTTGTACAGTCACTAAATCTCCTTTAATTTCTTGAATCCTCTTTTTCCTATGACATTTTCCCAAATGCTCAAAATTAGGGTTTCCTGAGTCAACAATACATAATATGATTTTCTATAATTTTGATCATCTTACAACCTTTATTATTGTTTTTTAACATTAATTTAATTAATCTCTTAAGAAAATCTGAAGTTTAAGAATCTGCTTACTATTCATGTCACTATTCATCAAATTCCATAAATTATGATATCTTGAATATTAATCAAAATTAATAGTCTTAAATACTTATAATAGAGTCTATATACTCATATATATCTATTATATCTATAAAAAATTCTTAATCTAAAGAGAAAAATGAATTTTGGAGAAAATAACTTTTTTTTTTCCCCAAAACTGAATTTCTGAAGAATCTGACTTAAGAATGATGATTAAAGCCTTAAATGCACTCATTTAATAATCCAATGCATTAATTTTGAGCATTAATGTATTAAAAACAAATGGGACAAATTTGAGAAATATAGAAGAAGAAATGAGAACGAACGAAGAAAAGAGAAGAAGAAGATATCGCGAAATTAGGTACTGCTTCTTTTTTTATAATAGACTACTGCCTCTCAGCTTCCTGCTTCGCCACACTCACTTCACAATCCCACTTCGTATGTCTACTTCGCATATCCTACTTCGCATATCCCACTTCACATATACCACCATACATATGCCACTTCGCATATGTCAGCTCACATATCCCACTTCACATATGTCATATCGCATATCCCACTTCGCATATGCCACCTCGTGCATCCCACTTCGCATATGCCACTTCGCCAATGTCCATTTTGGCGTGCTGGATTCCTGCCTAGCCAACCATCTCGCCACTTCGTACTAAAATGGTTCGAGAGCGACATAAAGAAGTCCAAATGTCCTGATTCTTTTTCTCAGTTAACTTAGACATACAGGGCCACAATTTCATGCTTACCTCTCCTACTTGATCAACCTCTAACTATTTTTGAAATAGAGGAACTACCTCGCACTACCTATTATGCCGAGCTAGAAAACCTTCCTTGTCACTCTGCACTGAACCAGCTCGCAATTGAGCTACAGACACCCAAATTCCTTAATTCTTTTTGTCACTTAAAATAGACACTCAGGGGTCCATCATAACCAAAATTCAAATCAAAAGGAGATCTACAAATTTTATGGTGAATTTCTAAATTCACCTAGACTTTACTCTCCAAAAATTGTCCAAGCAAGTCTGATTAAATTAGCTATCTCTTGAACTACAATTATCCAATCTCATTGAATTTTCACAGCTATTAATATAACACATGAAGGAACATTTTTCCTATTTTCACTTTTAACTCAAACAGTCTCTATCATTTCCAGAAAATAACAAATTGACTCAGAATTTCTGCAGGAAAAAGAGAACCAAATAAATTCTGGTTGAGGAGCATATCTCCTACACACACAGAATTTCCAAAACAATTTTACAGATTTTATAGATAGTATAAAAATCTGCAATTCTTATGATTTACTCTTTTAAAACCACAAAATTGACTCACCAAAATCTTTCTTGCATACAAAAATTCTGAAATTTCTCCAAGGATTAATCTATCCACAACATCTTAAAAATCAGAAGAAAAAAATAAAATAAAATCAAATATTTAGTATTGGGTATTACAAATTTCCTGCAAAAAAAATTTCCATGAGGAAAAAAATATCCATTAGATTTATTTTTCTTTTATCATGTAAAATATAATTACTAATTATACTTTTTATAATGTCGTAGGCCAGATTCATCGTCATCATCTACTTATAAAGAATAGTTCGAATGTGTTAATTAAATATTATTATAAATTATGTAATATACTTTTAATTAGTATGGTACGAATCCTTTAAATTTTGTTTAAATAATTTTATATATATTATGATAAATTAATGTAATTTTTATATTTTTATATTAAACTTGCAGCATCGCGCGGGTGCTTTTATCTAGTTATTATATATAATAGGAGGAAATAGAAAATGAAACAAAGGAGTTGAATTAGTTGTAATAATTGTACAGTTAAAAGAGTTATAATCTAATAAAAGTTAGGAAAGCAATAGAAGAATCTGAATTTAGTTGTTAAAGTATAGTTATACTATAGATAACAGCTTAGTAACTAACTGTATTATAGCTGTTGTACTATAGATAACAACTTAGTAACTAACTCTACTAAAAAATAACACATTGTATAAAAGGAGGTTGGACTTGTAGCCTATATTCATTTGATCATCAATAAAGAATTCTCTTTCTTTTCTCTCTAATTCTTCTCTTCTAAACCTTAATTCTCTCAATCTTCTTCCCTAATTTCTTATTCTTCTTCTATTTCTAATCCTACAAACCCTAATTTCCCTAATTACTAAATTGTTAGGAATAACAATCCTAATATTTGGTATCAGAGTTGAAATGTGAAGGGATTATAATCTGTGGAGAATTTTGAATAACAAAGTCTATGGTGGTGTGAAGGAATTGAATGGCAGAAATTGAAGAACAACTCATAGAGTATCAGGAAGCAACACTAAAGAACATGGCATAATTTCAAGAATTCAAAGAAGAAATCAGAATAACCAGCAACAAGAATGATGAAAGATTTGATGAAATAAGGGAATTTATAAGAAAACTTACAGTGGATAAGGGAAAAGAGAGGTTAACCCTTAAGAAATAACAAAATTGATGGTTAACAGGAGCAGTTCATAAGGGGATAAAGTGTTACTACCCAACCCTTATATGGGATGGTTAAGCAGTACTAATGGGGTTGTAACTCAAATACATATAGAATCACTAGACCTGAGAGCCTCAAATCAGCATACAGGAGGTAATTATTTGGGAACAAGAAACCCTAATCCTTTTTCCTATCTTAAAATTGAACTATTGACCTTTAATGGGTAAGAACCAAGAGTCTGGCTCAAGAAGTGTGATAAATACTTCAATATTTATCAAATTCCTAAGAAACATAGGCTAGAAATAACTTACCTGTATCTTATGGATAGAGCAAATTCATGGTTCCAGAATTAAAACAAGGGTAGGGCTAAATCTCAGGTAGATTTTGAAGAGGCCTCTTATATCAGCTATCACGTCCCAATTTTAGGGTATGACGATCTTAGGATGTGGGAGTTACCTAAGACTACTAACACCTATAGAATCCTGCTATAAACTCATTATCATCACCTGTCTTAACAATTCAATAATCTATATTCTCATCTCAATCATCTGTCATTATTACTTAACATTATCATATCTATAATTTACTAAGCATTTAGATATCAATTATATATTATTTACATATCATTCTATACAACAATATCTCATCTAATTATAATACCATAGAGCTTCTAGGATTACAAGAGAAAATTACAAACTTTGACATTTATATTGCAAAAGATAGTCTGGTCCCAATTGAAGAAGAAAGTCTGGGAACTATCTTACTCTTGACCTGCAAAACATTAAACCACTAAAAGAGTGAGTATTAAAATACTTAGTGAGTCAAATATATATTACCATACTGTAATACCCTAGAAAAACGTACCATAATAGAATGTTAATATAATTAGTTATTGGTTTGGAATCATCAAAATAATTAAAGATAATTCTTGAGATACAGTTAGAATGCATATGAGTTACTGTTAAAGAAAATATCGGTGTTAATAACACTGCCAAGAAAATAACAATCTGGTCGACAGATGAATTTCTGATTTTGACTAGGGATAAAGAATCATATAATTTTATGTGTAATTATGATGAAAAGAGAGAGGTAAAAAATGTTTAGGAATACTGAAAAAGTAAGTAATGGCAAAATCATAAATAAGGTGAACTTTAAGGGTATAGTGAAAAATCGACTATCTGAGTTTCAGAATGGCTCTGAAATTATTTTTATAATAAAGTACAAATAAAAATAAGCTATTTAAATCCCCACTTTGAAATCTAAATCTCAATAAAATTGTCAGAATAAATTACAGAAAACGTTGGGGTCAAAGTTCAATTTATCGAAAATTTAAGGACTTAAATGCAATTAGTCATTCTTAGCTTAGTATATAAGCTTGCCTTAGCCATTTTGCTTTGTCTTTTCCTTCTTCTTCCATGTTGGCCGAACACCATATCCATTCTCCACCAAAAATTTCTTTCAAAATCTTAAGAAAAACTTAAAGAATACTTGAATCCAACCTTATATCTTTCATCTTCTATCCATTTCTCACCTTGAATCACAAAGAATTTCAAGAATCATTGGCTTTTGATTTTCGAGTAGACCTTTAATCCAAGGTAAGGAAGTGATTTGTTTAGTTTAATATTTGAGTTAGATGTTTTAGATGATGATTAAAATGAGTTTCATGATTAATTTCATCAATTGATGCATTTGGAGATGTTTCCCCAAATTGAAACCCAAAACCTAAGTTGTGTGAATTGAATCTTTAGTTTTGTATTAGTTTATGCTAATTGATGGATTATTTATGGTTGGTTTGTTGTAGAAAATAAAAGTGAGGAAGATTGCCTATTTTGCCTACTTTGAGAAATTTAGAGACAAACCAATTTTGCTAGCTTATTTGGAGTGCTAGGTGAGTTTAATATGCATCAAATAACATGTCTAATGTGTTAGAATATTGATTGGAAACCTACCTTGAATGCCCCATTTTGGCAGAATGCCTTGTCACTTTTCACTCTTTGATTTTTGCTTTGTTTTTTCCTTTGGAATTCCATGCCATTTTGATCCTTTTAATTGTGTTTAATGTTGGCAAATTAATGTTTGTTGTGTTGCCTACATTTTGAGCTCTTTGTTGATTATATGGGCAATGTCAATGTTGTACCATAACCTAGTCAATTTATCAATTCTTTGTTGCATACCAAGTGTTTGATAAAATGTCTAGTTCATTTTGTCATAGGCCTATCACTTGTTCATCCATAGACCTACCATTTGAATGTCATTACCGCCAGTGACATTGGCATGCCAATTGTGCCAACCTTTTATTCATGTATGACCAACCTATGTTCCATTCCACTGTTAGTTACCAAACCTATTGCCATTGTATATCTACTTCTTATTGTCATTCCATTATTTATATTGCAACTTGAATTGATTAATATTGAGTTATTAATACTTGGTGATACCATTGGTGTTTAATTATATCTATTGACTTGTTCTATACCTATTATGGCTCAAATACGATTTAACAGAGCTGTCACTCCGACAGGATAGTGGGTACATACTGTCGGCAATGTGCACGTTGTATAATGATACCCTAGCTTGGAAGGGTTAACAATCCTAGCCATAAGACCTGATCAATCTTATGTTTATTGATACATGATGATACATATTATATGTGTTTCATGGCCCTACATCTGTCTTATCTATGTGATATATTTTCCATTGACTTGATTATTACTTTTACAGTCATCTACTGTAATTTGATACTGTATTCTGTCATTCTTGAGCATACTAATTATTACTGTTCATTTGCCTATCATCTATTGATGTTTTAGTTCTTATTTATGATCGATGCACATTAGATTCACTAAGTATCTTATATATTCACCCTTTCATTGTTTCCGCTTTCCAGGTATATAGTAGGTAGGCAGATTCCCGACTGTTGCTTCCCAGGGAATTCTGCAGTGTCATTAGTAGTATAATTATTTAAACACTGTATTTTGTATGTATATATTTTTAGTAGCTCCATGGGTTGTGTAATGGCATAGTTAGATTATATTTATGAATGTATGGCATAATATGGAGTATAATTTATGTTATGGCATGAGATGATGATTGTTACAGCCACTTACAGTAAGAATTACAAACAAATTACAGAATGCTAGAATGAATAGTAATTAAGTAATTGGATAATAAATTGATAGTAATTGATGATTGTATGTGATACTGGGTTTTACAGGTGCCGGTTGTCTCTGGCATCTCCCGCATCCTAAGACCATCGCGTTATGAAATCAGGACGTGACAAAGGTGGTATTAGAGCATAGGTTACAGATGAATAGTGATTAGGTTACAGAGGAATAGTAACTAAGTATAGTCTGGGTAGAGTTAAGTAAACCATAGAGCATAGAAATTCTTGTATTGTCTTTTGTTATATTCGTCGAGTATGTATGAGTATTCTACATTTCTGTAATATACTGAGTACGTGTTCTATTTTCTGACAGTTGACAGAGATGTCTGACGATAGAGATAGGGGTATCAGAGAGGCAGAGGTAGCCTCTAATGAGTCTCTTGTCAGGGAATTTTTAGAGGGATCGTTCAGATCCCGACAGACTATAAAGGTGACAGGGAGGAGTGATGACCACTGGAGGTTGGAGATGATGTAGGGGATGATGCAGTTGCATCTGGAATTAGCAAAATTGAGGCCGGAGCGATAAAATATGCCTCCACTAGCAGCACCAGCAGCAGCACCAGTTCCTGTTGCTCCTATAATTCCTACTCCAACTCCTGTGCAACCAGTTGTAATTCCTGGAGAGCCTGCTGTACAGGGAGCTCGACAAGTTATTGATAAGGGCGGAGTATCTATGTTTAGCTTTCTGAAGCTAAATTTGCCAGAGTTCAGGAGTGATAGAGGTGATGAGTCGATTGACTTCCTTGAGCAGATTAAGAAGGTAGTGAGAAGACTACCTTGTTCTGATATTAGAGCAGTAGAGCTAGTGGGTTTATTGCTAAAGGGGGAAGCTTGGACATGGTTTTCTAGACATATGGATCCCAAATTATATGGTGATCATCCTCCTACTTGGTCAGAGTTCAAACATAGGCTGATTGATGAGTTTCTGACAGAAGGAGTGAAAACTAGAAATCTGATACAGTTTGAGTAGCTTGAGCAAGGTAGTAGGACAGTGGAGGAGTATACTGAGGAGTTTATTAGATTGAGTAGATATGCTACACATATTGCTCATACTGAGTCATATTTGATCAATAGGTTTAGGAGGGGTTTGCATGCCTCACTTCATAATGCTCTACTTGCTACAAAATTTACATATCTAACTACTATTATTGACAAGGCAAATTAGATGGAAGAAAAGTATAAGTCAGCGAGAGCTAAGAGGGATCAGAAAAGGAAAGGAGGACCCGAATCACAGGGTAGGAGAAGGGAAAGTAGCTCCCAGTCTAGATAGATTGAGCCAGTGCCCAGGTTAGATCAGAGACCTTCGTCTGGAAATCAGAGGAGGAGGACACAGAGTAGGGGACCTCTAGTGCAGTTTGCACCAGCTTATTCACATGGTTCTTCTAGACTTGCTACACAGATGCCCAATGTGCCAATTTGCAGTTTTTGTGGTAGAAGGCACGAAGGGGAATGTCGACGTCAGACAGGTGCCTGCCTGAAATGTGGGCAGCATGGTCATTTTATCAGCATATGTCCTTTATGGGGTGATCAGCAGCCATCAGCATCAGTGTCTCAGCCTACTATTTAGATGATTCAGAATGTTACTACAAAGGCTCCTAGTAGGGGCAGATGCAGAGGACAGGCACCAAGCAGCAGTCAGGCCCCAGCAGGCAGAGGACAGGGGTGAGTTTTTACAGTCAACACTCAGGAGGCACAAAGATCTGATAATGTGGTCACAAGTATTATTTTAATATAGAATGAAATTGCTGATGCATTGTTTGACTCTAGTGCTACATATTCGTTTGTTTCACTACTGGTTGCACTTAAGTTGAATAAAAAGAAGCAATTATTGAGTGTGCCTCTGGAGATAGCTACAACTATGGAAGAGAGTATATAAGTGAATTATTATTATCATGGTTGTGTGATTGAGATAGATGACAATATTCTACGTGTTGATTTGATTGAATTGCCTGTGTTAAAGCTTGATTTGATACTTGGTATGGATTGGCTAATGACACATCGTGTAGTGATTGACTGTTATGAGAAGAGGGTTAAATTGCAACCTAAGGGGCAGCCAAAGTTTGAATTTCAGGGTGATCGACGTGAATCTATAATCAGTTTTGTTTTTGCTATCCAGGCTAGAAGGATGATAGGAAAAGGTTGTTCAACATACCTGGCTCATGTGATAGATGTGTAAAAGACTTCACAGGGATTGATCATATACCAGTAGTTCAGGAGTTTCTTGATGTCTTCCTTGATGAATTGCCAGGATTACCCCCAGATAGGGAGATAGAGTTCGAGACTAAGATGTATTTAGGCACTGATCCGATATCCACTCCTCCGTATAAAATGGCACCAGTAGAATTGAAAGAGTTAAAGGTGCAATTGTAGGAGTTATTAGATAGAAAATTTATTAGAGCGAGCAGTTCCTTATGGGGTGCTCTAGTGCTATTTGTTAAAAAGAAGGATGACTCTCTGAGGATGTATATTGATTACAGGCAGCTGAATAAGGTGACAGTGAAGAATAAATATCCGTTGCCACGGATTGATGATCTGTTTGATCAGTTATAGGGTGCCGGTCATTTCTCTAAGATTGACTTGAGATCTGGGTATCACCAGTAGAGAATCAAGAAGGGTGATGTACCCAAGACTGCTTTCAGGATCCGGTATAGACATTATGAGTTTTTGGTGTTGCCATTTGGGTTGACTAATGCATTGGCTGCATTTATGGATTTGATGAATAGGGTGTTTAAGCCATTTTTGGATAAGTTTGTTATAGTGTTCATTGATGACATTCTTATCTATTCCAGGAGTGAGAAGAAGCACTCAGAGCATATGAGGATTGTACTACAGACACTTCGAGAGCATCAACTGTATGCTAAGTTGTCTAAATGTCATTTTTGGCTAACTGAAGTGTGTTTTCTGGGGCATGTGGTTTGTAATGATGGTATTAAGGTAGATCCTTAGAAGGTTGAAGTAGTTGCAAATTAGCCTCGGCCTACCAGTGTTTCTGAGATCCGTAGTTTTTTTGGTATGGCCAGATACTACAGGCAGTTTGTGAAGGATTTTTCTAGAATTATTGCTCCGTTGACTATGCTGACCCGGAAACAGGAGAGGTATCAATGGACTGATGAATGTGAGAGCAGTTTTCAGACTTTAAAGTCTTGCCTCATGAGTGCTCCAGTATTAGCATTGCCATCAGAGGATGAGAAGATTACAGTGTACTGTGATGCTTCCAGAGTTGGATTGGGGTATGTTTTGATGCAGAATCGGAGAGTGATTGTTTATGCTTCTCGGCAATTAAAGAAGCATGAGATGAACTATCTGACACATGATTTAGAGATGGTAGTAGTGGTGTTTGCATTGAAGATATGGAGACACTATTTGTATGGGTTTAAATGTGAGATATATACTGATCATAAGAGTTTGCAGTATATACTTCAACAGAAGGATCTGAACCTTTGGCAGTGCAGATGGGTTGAATTGCTTAAGGATTATGATTGTGAGATCTTTTACCATCCAGATAAGGCTAATATAGTAGTAGATGCACTGAACCAGAAGTCTATAGGCAGTCTAGCTCACATCTCATTTTCCAGGAGACCATTGATCCATGAGATGAAGGAGTTAGCTGATATGGGTGTAGAGTTGGATTTGGGATCCCAGGATCGTAACTAGACTTTGATAGCCCAATTTCTGGTTAAGTCACTATTGATTGATGATATTAAGGTGGCAAAGGATAGGGATCCATATCCTCTGAAGACAAAGGGAGATGTTCAGAATGGTAAAGCAACAGAGTTTACAGTAAAGAATGATGTACTGAAGTGTGGGAAGCGGATATGTGTACTCGACATTGATGGGTTACGAGATCAGATTATGAGAGAGGCTCACTATTCATCATTTAATGTACATCCATGAATTACAAAGATGTACTATGATATAAAGGATGTTTATTGGTGACCTGGTATGAAGAGGGATGTAGCTTGATTTATCTCTACGTGCTTAGCCTGTTAGCAATTTAAGTTTGAACATCAAAAGCCATCTGGTTTACTTCAAGAGATTGAGTTGCCAGAGTGGAAATGGGAATAGATTACTATGGAGTTTATAGTCGGTTTACCAAGGACTACACGGGGTTATGATTCCGTATGGGTTATTGTGAATATATTGACAAACTCTGCTCATTTCCTCGAGGTTAAGGCCAGCTACTCAGCAGCTCAGTATGCATAGCTTTATATGGATAAGATTGTACGGCTTCATAGAGTGCCACTGATGATTATATCAGATAGAGATACGCAGTTTACTTCTCAATTTTGGCAGAAGTTCCAAGAGGCTATGGGTACTCAGTTACAGTTTAGTATAACTTTTCATCCACAGATCGATGGACAGTCAGAGAGGACAATCCAAACATTGGAGGATATGTTGTGCTTATGTGTTTTGGATTTTAAAGGTAACTAGGATTAGTATCTGCCGCTGATTGAATTCTCCTACAACAATAGTTACCATTCTTCTATCGGTATGACTCCTTATGAAGCACTGTATGGCAGGAAATGTAGATCTCTAGTATGTTAGGTGAAAACGGGTGAGAGACAGTTGGAAGGCCTAGAATTGATAAAGGAAACGATGGAAAATATGCCTATTATTACGAAACAGATGAAGACCGCTTTCAGTAGATAAAAGAGTTATGTAGACCGAAGCGGAAGGATGTTTACTTTGCAATTGGTGACCACGTTTTCCTTAAAATCTCGCCAATGAGAGGTGTTATGAGATTTGGGAAGAAAGGGAAGCTGTGACCAAGATTTGTAGGCCCATTTGAGATACTTGAGAAGATTGGCAATGTGGCATATACCTAGTTTGAGCCATGTTCATCCAGTGTTCCATATTTCTATTTTGCAGAAGTATGTATTTGATCCATCACATGTATTGAAGGCAGAAGATATTGGGGTTAACGAAGACTTGTCATATAAGGAGCTACCAGTAGAGATTATTGATCAACAAGTCAAACAACTACGGAATAAAGAAATCCCAATGGTAAAGGTGCTTTGGAGAAATCAGACGATAGAGGAATGTATATGGGAGAGAGAGTAGGATATGAAGGACAAGTATCTATTCCTGTTTCAGCAATAAAGTATATATTTATTTTAAATTAGAGGACAAATTTATTTGAAGGAGGTAAAATGTAATATCCTAGAAAAGCATACCATAATTGAATGTTAATATAATTAGTTATTAGTTTGGAATCATCGAAATAACTAAAGATAATTTTTGAGACATAGTTAAAATACATATGAGTTACTGTCCCGGAAAATATCGGTGTTAATAACACTGCCAAGAAAATAGCAGTCCGGTTGACAGATAAAGTTCTGATTCTAACCAAGGGGTAAAAAATCATATAATTTTATGTGTAATTATGGTTAAAAGAAAGAGGTGAAAAATATTTAGGAACACTGAAAAAGTATGTAATGGCAAAATCGTAAATAAGGCGAACTTTAAGGGTATAGTGGAAAATCGACTGTCTGAGTTTCAGAATGGCTCTGAAACTATTTTTATAATAAAGTATAAATAAAAATAAGCTATTTGAATCCCCACTTTGAAATCTAAATCCCAACATGATTGTCAGAATAAATTATAGAAGAAGTTGCGGCCAAAGTTCAATTTATTGAAAGTTTAAGGACTTAAATGCAATTAGCCATTCTTAACTTAGTATATAAGCTTGCCTTAGCCATTTTGCTTCATCTTTTCCTTCTTTTTCCATGTTTTCCGAACACCATATCCATTCTTCACTAAAAATTTATTTCAAAATCTTAAGAAAAACTTAAAGAATACTTGAATCAAACCTTATATCTTTCATCTTCCATCCATTTCTCACCTTGAATTACAAAGAATTTCAAGAATTGTTGGCCTGTGATTTTCGGATGGAACTTTAATCCCAAGTAAGGAAGTGATTTGTTTAGTTTAATGTTTGATTTAGATGTTTTAGATGATGATTAAAATAGGTTTTGTGATTAATTGCATCAATTGATGCATTTGGAGATTTTTTCCCAAATTGAAACCCAAAACCTAAGTTGTGTGAATTGAATCTTTGATTTTGTATTAGTTTATGCTAATTGAGCTTAGAATATGTTAATTGGAAGCTAATTGATGGATTATTTATGGTTGGTTTGTTGTAGAAAATCAAAGTGAGGAAGATTGCCTATTTTGCCTACTTTAAGGAATTTGGAGGCAAACCAATTTTGCTAGCTTATTTGGAGTGCTAGGTGAGTTTAATATGCATCAAATAACATGTCTAATGTGTTATAATGTTGATTGGAAACCTACCTTGAATGCCCCATTTGGCCGAATGCCTTGTCACTATTCACTCTTTGATTTTTGCTTTGTTTTTCCTTTGGAATTCCATGCCATTTTGATCCTTTTAATTGTGTTTAATGTTGGCAAATTGATGTTTGTTGTGTTGCCTACATTGTGAGATCTTTGTTGATTGTATGGACAATGTCAATATTGCACCATAACCTAGCCAATTTGTCCATTCTTTGTTACACACCAAGTGTTTGATGAAATGTCTAGTTCATTTTGTTATAGGGCTATCACTTGTTCATCCATAGGCCTACCGTTTGAATACCATCATTGCCAGTGACATTGGCATGCCAATTGTGCTAACCTTTTGTTCATGTATGACCAACCTATGTTCCATTCCATTATTAGTTGCCAAACCTATTGCCATTGTATATCTATTTGTTATTGTCATTCCATTGTTTATATTGCAACTTGAATTGATTAATATTGAGTTATTGATACTTGGTGATACCATTGTTGTTTAATGGTATCTATTGACTTGTTCTATACCTATTATGGCTCAAATATGATTTGACAGAGCTGCCGCTCCGACAGGGTAGTGGGTACATACTGTCGATAATGTGCATATTGTATAATGATACCCAAGTTGGGAAGGGTTAACAGTCTTAGCCATAAGACCTGATCATTCTTATGTTTACTAATATATGATGATACATGTTATATGCATTTCATGTCCCTTCATTTGTCTTATCCATGTGATATATTCTCTATTGACTTGATTATTACTTCTACAATCATCTATTGTAATTTGATATTGTATTCTGTCATTCTTGAGCAGACTGATTATTAATGTTCATTTGCCTATCATCTATTGATGTTTCAGTCCTTATTTATGATAAATGCATATTAGATTCACTGAGTATCTTATATACTCACCCCTTCATTGTTTCCCCTTTCCAGGTATAGAGTAGGTAGGCAGATTCCCGACTGTTGCTTCCCGAGGAATTTTGCATTGTCATTAGCAGTGTAATTATTTAAACATTGTATTTTGTATGTGTATATTTTTAGTTGCTTCATGGGTTGTGTAATGGCATAGTTAGATTATATTTATGTATATATGGCATAATATGTAATATAATTTATGTTATAGCATAAGATGATGATTGTTACAGCCACTTGCAGTAAAAATTACAAACAAATTACAGAATGCCATAATGAATAGTAGTAATTGAATAATAAATTGATAGTAATTGATGATTATATGTGATACTGGGCTATACGGGTGCCGGTCGCCTCTGGCATCTCCCGCATCCTAGGACCGTTGCGTTCCGAAATCGGGACGTGACACATGCATTCAGACTAGATAGATAACAAATAACCAATAAATGATCAACAAATAGCTCAATGGATAAACAATAAAGGATCAAATGGTTAAATCAATAAACTGCACACCAAACACCCAACTCACAGGTAAGTAGAAAAAAAGACAATTACTAGTAGAATATTTAAGGTTAAACAATCAGTCTCAATGAGAAGATAAAATAGGGTCAATAAATCAATGGAAACTCATAACTATGTGAATATAATAAATATAAAGGGTCTTGTATACATGTAACTTTATAATCTCATCAATAAAACATAAGGCAAATCAGACCTTATGGCTATGATATTACCTTTCCTAGCAAGAGTTAAAATGGTCATTGTACATAACGTTAATGGTTTTCCCCTCACTACCCCATTGAAAAGTAGCTCTTTTATCTCAATATAAAAAATATATATAAATAACTCAAATAAGATGCCAGATGGTGAATGGAAACAATAAGGTACAATCAAATAATTAATGAACTCTTTAGCTTCTTATTAAGTAATCATTGTCTTGGTACATCAATAAATAAGTGTTAGGAACATCAGGTTATAGACCAAATACCATAAAACACAAATTTAGTTTAGGTACAAAACATGTCAAAAAAGGTCAATCGTACTAGCAAGATGGCTAGTCACTTGCGCTGGCGAAACTGGTGGCAATTGGTAAGTTTAAAAAAAATATAAAGGGCATTTCACCGAACACTTGGTGTGCATCACTTCAACACTATTTTGATAGGATTTAAGAGTATATTTAATAAAGTATGGGTTTCACATATTTAGTCAATATTGTACTCATTTCAGGGGACGTTTCAAATCAAGTAATAATGCATAAATACACAAGGAAAATATGGTTTAGAATTCAACAAATTATCAAAGGAATGCATATATATATGTTCAATCACTTTGACAAAAGTGTGCAATTGACTTTATTAATTTCAAATGAGGCTTTAGGCATGCATAACAATATATATAAAACTCACCTATACCGTTGGTTCGATAAAAAACTTCTGAAAACTCCAAGTTGTCAAATTAGACTCACTCATCCATTTTGCTGGATAGTCTGAGTAATATGCAATAAACCAATCATTTACTCTAGAAAATAATGTCATATTGATTTGAAATTTTTAAGATACCTAGTTAACATATGTATTAAGTTCTATATTTAATTTCATCTAAAACAAATATCGTTTGCCCCATGCATTATATTAATTACAATAGCTATAATATTCTATTTTACACAGAATCACTCTCTGGCAGCCTTGACTCAATTATATATATCTCTAGATACAAGTATCCAATTGCTTCAATTATTTTTTTTATTAAGTTAGACACATAAGGCTAACATATATCCAAAATTTAGCTTAATATATGCTCTGTACAATGTTTGGTGAATATTTAAAATTTACCCTATACATGTGTAAGTGTCAATCCGGGCAGATTCTATTTTCTTAATTGCATCTCATAACGTACTTATCCAATTAAAAAAAAATATTTTGTAGTCATATATTTAACATGTAATATAATAATTTTCATGTTTTACACTTTACCAAAATTATTCTTTAAGACTATAAAAATTTAAGTGCAAGTTTTTGCTTTATATGTCTTAAAAACTGAAATTTCTTAATAATTACTACTATATAACTCTTAAAGATTAAAAAAAGAAAGCAAATAAATAATTTTACCTTATTTGGATGAAAACCTAACTCTCTCTTGCAAAATTAGGTCAAGCTTGCTTTGAAATTTTGTTGAAATTTGATTTTTTTTATATTTTTTATTGAATTAGCTTGATTTTAATGTTTGCATTGGTTTTTCTTTGATTTTATCTTTGTAATTTTTGAAAGCTTTTGATAGAAATGGGAGGGGAAGCTCACAGTTTGGAAGAGAGGAAAAGAGAAAGTGATGAAAAAATGAAGAATGAAATGAGAAAGGATGGTATTTATATTAGTTAAACTTTCGATAATTAGGTTTCCCCCCCAGCACTTTAGGTATTCATGTTTTGGCCCCGTAATTTATAATTATTTACCTTTTTATTCTACTTTAATTCTAATATAATATTTCCTATATTTCTCCAGCTTATGATTCTAATGATTCATTTAAATACGTGCAATTTCGAACTCATTCAAAAATCGAAGCACCGAGGTACCTGCTTAACTATCGGTATTAGTTTTTCGCAACTTATCTAATTGTTCACGTATGATGTTCCTATAATTAAATGGAGTATTTCTATACTTGAATGAAGAAAAATTTTAGGGTGTTACATCAACACATAAGAGGTAATTATTTGGAAACCAGAAACCCTAATCCTTTTTTCTATCCTAAAATTGAACTACTAACCTTTAATGGGGAAGAACCAAGAGCTTGGCTCAAGAAGTATGATAAATACTTCAACATTTTCCAAATTCCTGAGGAACAGAGGCTAGCAATAACTTACTTGTACCTTGTGGATAAAACATATTCATGGTTCCAGAACTGGAATAGGGGTAGGGCTAAATCTTAGGTAGTTTTTGAAGAGGCCTTGTGTGAAAGATTTGGAGATGAGAATATGAATGATGTCATAGAGGAATTCATGAAACTTAGACATAAAGGTTTAGTGGATGACTACTTGGAAAAATTCGAGGATTTAAGAATAAGACTAGAGAGGTTCATGCCTGAATTATGGGAGGAGTATTTCCTATCAGGGTTTATGGGAAGCTTTAAAGAAGAAATTAGGTTAGTAGTGAGGATGATGAAGCTTGGAATTGTGTCCAAGGTAGTAGAGGTTACTATGTTGCAAGAAAGAATAATTGGTAAAGATTCTAGAGGTTCTTTACCCAATTCATAGAACTAGATGTAATACCCTAGAAATGCATAATAGGTTTTAGTGAATAAAATTCTCAGTATATATATTAAAATCATCGAAATAACCAATAATAATTTTAGAAAACCAGTTCAAGTGAAAACGGAAATTTTTTTTGGAAAACGTCGGTACCGATATTGCCGCCATAAAAATAGCGGAACAGACGATGGATGAATTTTTGAATTTGGATTGAGGATAATTGATAAGTGATATTCATGTGTGAATACAGTAAAAAGAAATTTGAGAAAATATTACAGAACGCTCACAAAACGAGCAAAACAATATTTTCTGTGAATAGTAAAATTTATCAATCCGAGTTTCAGAACAACTCTAAAACTATTTTTATTAAATAATATAAATTAAAACATGATGTTTAAACATTCACTTTAAGTTATAATTCCTGACGGAACTTTCAGAATAAATTACCGAGCGAAAAAACACAAAAACTAAATTTTGAAAAATTTGAGGACTAAAGCTTAAATGACCTATTTTGTCTTATTATATAAGCCAAAATGGGCAGAATTTCTGCCCATTTGTTCTTCTTCACCCGTGAGTTTTTCCTTTCATTTTCTCTCCATTTCTTTGATTTTTCTAAGCCAAGTTTGTGAAGCAAAATTGTTCCAAACCTAAAACTAAAACCATACAAATCTTAAACTACCAAATTAAGCCATAAAAATTAAAGAAAAAAATTAAAAAACAAGCTATAGGAATTTCGGCCAAAATAAGGGTTTTGACGTAAATGATTTGTTTGTTTATTTTTTTAGTTTAAATAGGTTAATTTGGTGACATAATGAATGGGTAAATGGTTTAATTGCATCAAATGATGCATTAAACAATTTTTCCTAATTTAAAACCCTAAAAGTGAAGTTGTGTGAAATGATTTTTAGTATATGGATTAGGATAGGTGAATTGGCTTTAGAATAACTCAATTGGGTATTTATAGGAATTTAATTGACGTTCGTTTCGTTGCAGAAAATTCGTTCGAGGAAAATCGACAATTTTGGCCTAAACCGAGGATTTAGGGATTTGCTAGCAATCGCTTGATTTTTGGTGATTTGGAGGTTTAGGTGAGTCTTATATGCATCAATTTACTTGCCCGAATTGATAAATTGAACTTTGGAATCTAATTGTGAAAAAGGGTTCTTGGCCGAACCCTAAATGTATCATTTTGCCTTGTTTTGTTCCTATTGTTGTTTTGTGTTTACTTGGCATATTTGATGCTTTCATTGAAGATTTTTGAGTTGTTTTGTTGCCTATGGAATTTCTTCCATTTGTGTGTTTGTTGATATTTGGGGCAATGTCAATATTGCGCCGAAACCATGCAGAAAAATCCGTAGGCCAACCATTTGAAAGCCACCGTCGCTAGCGACCATGGCATACCAATTGCGTCAACTTTTTGACCGAAAATGACTAAAATATGTTTATTCCCATTTTTGGTCGTTAGACCTTTGGTCGTTGTTTAATTGATTAATATTGATGTTTAATTGATTTTTAGGCTCATTAATCGATTCTGATGAGCTATTACTACTTAACTGCTATTGATTGTTTGATATTGAGTTTGTTGAGATTGAGGATACCATTGTTGCATCATGGTATCCACTGATGTGTTGTTTCTTGATATTGATTTTTATACATTATAACAGAGCTACCGATTCGACAGGGTAGTGGGAAAAATACTGTCGACCTTGTGCACATTGTATTACTGATACCCTAGCTAGGAAATGGGTTATGGACCTTGCCATAAGACCTGGCCCGTCTTATGATACAGATATTGCTACAGGAGATTGTATGTGCGCATATAGTTCGCATATAGTCCAGATTGATTGCTACAGGAGATTGTATAATTTTATACAATCCAGCCCTTTATCTGTTTTTC
>CANXYC011117893.1:0-10420 GCA_948193065.1 Aleurites moluccanus | reverse complement strand
TTTCTACTACATGTTCATATCTTACTGAGTTGAAGGCTCACTCCTCTTCTGTGGATTTCAGGTGATAGTTTAGCTCGTGAGGGAGCTAGCAGAGAAGATCAAGCTTCTTGACTTATTTTCACGAATAAGCTTTATTGTAATTATTCTTTTGAGATACTTTGTATAACTATCAATGGTATTGTGATATAATATGTATTGGAGTACTTTCTAGAGCTCCGTAGTTAGTCTTTTGAGAATGATAGAATCTTGATGTATGAATGTTATCCTTTGGATACTCTTGTTCCTCTTTGATGAGAGATGTCTTCTTTAGATCATTAAGGAACAAGAGAAAGATATGGAATGATATAGTAAAGAACGATTTATGCTTAAATGGATTTTTATATGTCATAGTATGATTTGAATTTATAATATAATTGTATGTAAGATTCAGAATGTGGGAGTTCTACGGGTTTATGATGGCCTTAAGCCTACCCTTGCCCTAGGACCGTCGCACCACTGGAGTTGGGGTGTGACATCATCGATCTCCATCTTAATTGAGGTACTTATAGGAGTAGGTTGAGGTTTGGTTTTGTCCATGCCAAATCTTTTTAGTAACTCCTTGGCATACTTGGATTGATTGATCAATGTTCCATGCTCTAATTGCTTGATTTGTAAACCCAAGAAGAAGTTGAGTTCTCCCATCATGCTCATTTCGAATTCACCTTGTATTGACTTAGAGAAATTCTTGTAAAGCTTTTCATTTGTAGCACAAAAAATGATATCATCAATATATATTTGAATAATTAAAATGTTTTGCTTTTCATGCTTAATAAAAAGGGTTGTATCAACTTTTCCCTTAGAAAAACTATTTTCAAGGAGAAAATTGCTCAACCTCTCATACCAAACTCTTGAAGCTTGTTTTAAACCATACAAAGCTTTAGATAATTTAAAAACATGGTTTGAAAATTTTTCTTGCTCAAAACTAAGAGGTTGTTCAACATACACTTTCTCTTGAATAAAACAATTTAAAAATGCGCTTTTAACATCCATTTGAAATAATTTAAAATTTTTGTAGCATGAATAAGCAAGTAGTATTCTAATTGCCTCTAATCTAGCTGCAGAAGCATAAATTTCATCGAAATCAATACCTTCCTCTTGAGAGTATTCTTGAGCAACTAGCCTTGCCTTATTTCTTACCACTATTCCGGATTCGTCTAATTTATTGTGAAATACCCATTTTGTACCAATTATTAGATGATCTTGAGTTCTAGGAACTAATATCCAAACCTTGCTTCTTTTGAATTGATTTAGTTTTTCTTGCATGGCAATTATTCATTGATTATCTTCAAGTGCATCCTTGATGTTCTTTGGCTCAACTTGTGAGAGAAATGCAACATACTCACAAGTGTTGTGGACTTTTGACCTTGTCCTTACTCCTTAAAATGGATGACCAATAATTTGAGTGTCCTTAATTTCATTTCTCACTATTGGAGTTGAGTTCTTTGAACTTTGATTTGTCTCCGGTCATGTATCTTGAGCAACCACTATCCATGATCCATTTATCTTTCTTGACCGCTTGCACCTACAATACAATGTATGATTCATCCTTTCTTTGGTACCCAAGTTCTTTTGGGTCCATATATGTTAGCATATCTAACGATCCTTACATCCTTATCAATTTGGATTGATCCTTTTGGACTCCATACCTTCTTAATAGAGTAAGGTCTCCTATATTTAATAGGATATCTTTGTGTAGTGTGGTCAAAATATTTGCAATGAGTGCACTTGACCATCCTTTTAGGATCTGAAACTTTTTTTTTCAAAAAAGGTGTTTACTTTCTTAACTTTAAGATTAGTGTTGTATCCTAATCCAGCCTTATCATAGAATGCTCTTTGTGAGTTAATGATGTTTTCAAGAGTTTTGCTCCCAAGTGTGAACTTGTTTAAAAGTTCATTAGAGTCTTTCAATTCTCTCTTGATTTTCTCATTCTCACTTGAGAGTTTTGAAAAATCATTTTGAGTAACTTTATTGCTTGTCTTTTCATGGTCAAGTTTCAATTTATATAAGTTTTTCTTCAAAATTTTGTTTTCTTTGGAAATTAGTAAAAAATCTTCCATAAGTTCATCAAAAGCAATTTTTAACTCTTGAAAAGTAAACGATTCAGGACTTACCTCAAGAAGCTCTTCATCTTCCATAGCCATGAAACACAAGTTAACCTTTTCTTCTTCTTCTTCTTCTTCGGTTGACTCTTCACACTTAATGTATCACTTCCACTCCAAGATGACTTAATGTATCACTTTCACTCCAAACTGCATATGGTTTTTTTTTTCTTCTTGAATTTCATTGACCACTTTTCCATCTTCTTCTTGTTCTTGAGGTTTGGACAATCTGTTTTGATGTGCCATGGTTTTCTACATTCAAAGCAACTTATTTCTCCTTTGTTGTCTTCTCCTTTCTTGATTCTTTCTTTGAAGCTCCTCCTCTTGAATCTATTCTTGGAAAGGAATTTTCCAAACTTTCTTGATAGCATTGCTATGTCTTCATTTTCATCACTAGAAATGTTTTCATTCTTTTCTAGTGTTGTCTTTAAGGCAATTCCTTTCTCTTTCTTTATTGGCTTTTCCTCTTCTTCCCTTGATGCTTCTCTATTTTGAAGTTTTAACTCAAAAGTCATAAGATTATCAACCAAGTCTTCAAGTGTCAAAGAATTTACATTCTTTGATTCTTAAATTGCATCTACCTTGGAATCAAACATTGCCGGTAGAGACCTCAAAAGCTTGGTAATCAATTCTTTTTGAGTGAAGGCTTTATCTAATCCCTTCAAGTCATTCACAATAGTTGTGAATCTCTTGTACATTTTATCAATCTTCTCATCATTATTCATTTTGAAGTTTTCAAATTCAGTGAGAAGCATGTTAACTTTTATATCCTTGACTTGATTAGTCCCTTCGTGAGTGACTTTGAGCACATTCCAGATTTCTCTTTCTATTTCACAAGCTGAAACTCTATTAAATTTTGTAGCATCAAGTGCACAAAATAATAGATCCATGGCTTTGTCATTATAAGCCATTTTCCTCTTGTCTTCACTTGTGTGTTCTGCTAGACTCTTGGGAGTAACTGAATCATCTCTCATTGGAATGAAAGGTCCATTTTCGATAGCTTTCCAAAGTTCATGTCCTTTGGATCGAATATGGATTCTCATCCTCACCTTTTATAGATTGTAGTTTACCCCTTTGAATAAAGGTAGTCCGATGCTACACTGTCCTTCCTTAAATGTTATGTTGGTTGCCATAGAAACAAGATCGTAAGCTCTAAAAATCGTTTGATTTTATATATACTATAGCACAAGCTCTGATACCAATTGTGAATACTACTATGGCAATACTCCTAGAGAACGAAAATGTAATAGATATGTTAATTTTAAATAATAAGTAATAATAAAAGATAAAGGTTAAGAGAGCACATCCAATTTACAGTAGTTCGGAGCCAAATTCCTTTTTTTATGTCCACTTCTCTCAATATTAACCCGATATTGAGGTTCCACTAGAACTGGGTGTACCACCCAAATCAATTATAATAGATTTTCAGGGATTTCACCCTATACATACTGAGTTACAATTTAGATTTTTACTCTCAATAACAGAGATAGAGATTTTTAAGTCTCTCTAAACTTATACAAAGTTATTCCAATGGTATACAATGAAGTATGAATAGCTAAGACTAGTAAAATCTAGTAAGAACTCTAAGAATAAGAAATAAAGCTTAAAGAGTTCAGAAAACAGAGTATGAATTATCAACAATTTGATTTCTCTTTAGATATATGTTTGTCTTCTTATTATAGCTTCAAATCTTCATGTATTTATAACTTTTAATGAATGGTGATTAAATATGACCGTTCTGCTTGCATTTAATGCAAGATTTATCTCCAAATCATTTTCCAACGGCTATATTTAAAACAGATTAGCTTTGACGTTGACAAGTAACTATCGATTCACGGGCGTTACAGATAGTTACGGTCGTGAATATGAGTCTTCATGGGCTTGAATCAAAACTCACGGCCTTGAAATCTTCTGTGCAAATTTCAAATTTAAACCATTATTAGGCATAAACAACTATCACTGGCGTGAAAATAGTTCACGGGCGTGAATAAGTTTTCACGGTTCTAAAAACTCTTTATATGTCTCTGAGCCAAAAATCATTTTTAAAATAATCACGGGTATGAATCAGTATCATGGGCGTGAAACTCTTTCACGATCGTGTATTTTTATTCACGGGCTTGAAGATTATTTGTAAGTAAATTTTATATGTTGCCTTGATTTTGTTCACGGGTGTTGATAATATTCACGAGTGTGAATCCTTATTTTTAAACAAAAACTTAAACACAAGTTATATAATCATTTATATTGATTAACACTTTCGTTTTGGATTTCAATTACATTATCAAAATTATTATAGAGACAACACTAACATAAAGTAAAAACACCTAATTAATAAAAAAAAAAAAATCTAATCATAAAATTAAATATTACATGTACCTTAAAAATATTAATTAATAAAAAATATATTTTTAAAAATTAAAATATTATATTATATTAATACTAACAAAATTTTAATCTAAAACTTTATTAATACTATAGAATTATAATTATAATTATATAGTATTTATTTAAAAGTTTCATATATAAGAAAATTAAGAGTATGTATATTTAATTAAATTATAAAAAAAAATTATAGGAGTAGCAAAATACATTTTTAGAGTGCTAGAATTATTAGGCTAATAATAATAATTGAGTTATTATCGAGCCTATTAATCGAACTTATTACAAGTCTTATCACGAGTTTATAATTAAACTATTCACGAGTTTAATTGAGCCGAGCTTATTTTTGCTCAAACTCAACTCATTTATTTATTGAGTCTTAAAGTAAAGCTTAAACTTAACTCATTTATAAAATGAACCGAACGTGAATAAGCTTTTATCGAACAGAACACTAAATCGCTCATAAACAGCTGAGCTCATTTATACCCCTAATGGTAGGTGACCATTGAGTGCAAATAAATTGAAACTTTAAGTATTCATCGATAAGAAAAAATTCTCGTGACCATTTTAAAAAAATACGAAGTTTGATTTTTTTTTATTTTTTATTTGTTCTATTTATCCGATAAATATGTTCAAAGAGTTATGCCTTCTTTGTCTCCAGTAATATTTCTATCAAGTACTTCATTTTTTAATAGTATAAATATGTATGCTACATTATTTTCAGCAGAGCCAATGAATATGCAATCAAAGTTTTTGATCATGTTTTCCTTTTCTTAACATAAGGTAACATTATTTTAGCAAGACACCTCCCACACTTTTAAATATTTCAAATTAGCTTTACAACCGTTACACAACTCATATGTTATCTTATCAATTTAATATATAGACTTAATAAAATTTTTCAAGTGATCAAATGATTATTTTAAATTTAAATACTA
This sequence comes from Aleurites moluccanus, assembly GCA_948193065.1. Classification (NCBI taxonomy): domain Eukaryota; kingdom Viridiplantae; phylum Streptophyta; class Magnoliopsida; order Malpighiales; family Euphorbiaceae; genus Aleurites; species Aleurites moluccanus. Next base: position 4,964 of record CANXYC011117893.1, on the reverse strand, counting down.
AAAGGTTTTGAGTTTTATATTCATATTTAATATTTTTTTTTATATATTTATATATATACTCAATTTAATGAAATTTATATTTAAATAATATTAAACAATTAACTTGAAATATAAATATAAAATTTAGTAAAAAAATATAAAATATAAATATATTTTAAAATATCATAAAAAATTAGTTGTAGATAATTTAAAATATATTTATTTTAAACATATAAATTTAATAAAATTATTTAATGGTTTGATTGTTGATTAAATTTATCAATATTAGGGATCTTGATTTTTAATCTCACATTTATCATTACATAATTTTTTAATATATATTTGAAACAAAAAAAAAAAGGTGTCATAAGGATACGTAAATAAATAATAAGTAGTTTTAATAATAAATATCATAAAATATTATTTTATTTTTAAAAAATTAAATTATTAATGAAAATAATTAACTGCACAAATTTTAAAAATCCTTAAATAGATTATAATATTAATAAATAATAATAATTAAAATAAAAATATTAACAAAATAATAAATAGGTGTAATAATTTAAAATTTATTTAGGTAAATATATAGTTGCTAGATCGATTTGCGGATTTATATATATGTGATTTTTTATTTTATTTTTTCATATATATATATATATATATATATATATATATTATTTAATAATAATTTAGTTATAGTTAAATTTATTTTTATATTAAAAAAAAAGAATTTAATATTATTAACTTATGATTTAGTAAATTAACGGTTTGTATTTAGTAATTAATAATTACTAATTATTAGTTATTACTAATTAATTAATTATTACTTAACAATTATATTAATATTTAATATTTAATAATTATTATTTATTTTATGATTAATTACTTATTAATAAGTACTTATGTTAGTTATTTAATAACTAATTATTTACTATTTTGATATAATTTCGAAATTTATAAATTAAATGTGAAAATAATATATATGTTATAAATTATATTATATATAAGAAATTATAAATAATAATTAATGATGTAATAATTAAATTTTCAATAAGGTAATTAATAATATTTTTATTTTTTAAAAGTTAATTTGAATTACATATATAAAAATTAACATAAAATTTTAGTTATAGTGTAGTAAGAAATAAAATACTAAAAATTATAAAAAAATAAAAAGTATATATATATATATATATATTATTTAAATATGATATTCAATTAACTTAAAATTAAATATAAAAATTTAATAAAATTAGTTTAAAATATATTTTAACTTGCAACTTTACTAATATGTTATTTTATATCTATTAATTTATAGAAATAAATAAAATTATTAAGATAAAAATATTATTAATAATATATAAAAAAATTCAAACTAATATATTAATATTTTATTATATATAACTAGTTATAAGTTTGTGTTTTCTATAATTTTATTTATTATATATTTTATTAAAATATCTTAATATATGTATTATTAATTGTTTATTAATTTAAATATTATCTTTTAATAATTTTGATTGTTGAATATTAATATAAAAATATATATAAATTAAATTTATGATATATAGACCAACCAAAAAAATAATAAAAATATATTAATTATATAATTATATAGTTACATATGATATATAAAAATATAACGCCATATAAAAAATCAATGAAATAATTTCATATATATTAAGTTAATTTCTTAACACATGACTGTAATAATCTGCATCACATATTAGAGAGTTTAAAAATAGTTGTAAGAAATGTCAATCAGTAATAGAATTTTTATAAATTATAGGAAGTGAATTGTTTGAAATTAATTATGGATAAGTAAAATTAGGTTTCTTAACATTATAGGAAAAATAATTTAAAAATAAAAAGGGTCATATAAAGAGGATGAATTAGCTAAATCAATAAAGATATTTCAAGGAAAACCTAAATTATAAACACCTTCTAGTATTCGATTTTTAATAAATTTTAGAGTAGTTTTTTATCTAATTTTTCTTCATATATCTAAATTTGATGAATAAATAGTAAGTTGAAAATAAATTTGAAAAAAAATGATAAAGTGAAAGTGTTTAAATAAGAAAGTGAAAGAGATAGAGAAAAGAAAAAATAAAAAATAAAAATTTTATAGATAATAAAAATTTGAGTCAAAAATTAATTTGATTAATATATTAAAAAATTAATTAATTAATTTAGAAGGCCATTAGTGGTCAGCCATATGGTGACTTCTATATTAAAATTATTTTCTAATTTTTATCATTTTTCTTTTCTAAAAAAATTAATATCCATTCATTATTTTATTTTCAATTTCCTTAATTTCTTTTTCTTAATTTTCTATTGGTCATTAATTAATATATAAACAAATATATAAGAGAAAAAAAATCAATTTTTCATCTCTATCTCTAGTTTTGGCTGTGAGTCACCCTCCCAATTCTCCGAAAAATTTTCTTCTTCCTTAGTTCTTAAACCTTTATTTCATCACCTCAAAGCTCAAATTCTTTTACTTCTAAGTTGATTCTCTTCATCACTTGAGTTAATTTAATTCTTAGAAGTTAGAAATTCATCAAGAGCTTCAAGAGGTAAGATACTAAAACAGTTTAATAAATTAATTTAGTGAGCTTAATTAGTAGATTATAGATTAAATTAGTGAAAGAAAGATAAAGTTAGAAGTAACTCTTAGAAATTCTGAATCTTAACATAATTTGGGAAGCTAATTTTTGAGATCTTAGAATTAGATTTTAGAAATTCTCAAAACATAAAAGTTGTAGATATGCATGTTTAGAATATATGTTTTTAAGGAAGTTTTTCCAAATTATTTATGTGTAAAGATATATGGGATGTTGAGTGTCACTAACTTGGGTTAGGATTTGGATTATTAAACCCTACTATTTATTGCATTTTTTAGAACCTTAAATTCAAAATTAGAGAAAATTCAAAACATAAAAATTGTTCTTATATGTCTTAGTTAAATTTTAGTGAAAACAAAACATCATTTAGATATATACATGTTGAGATACGAATGAAATAGTATGGGTTACTCGGATAGGATTTGCAGGACAGATTTTAAGATGCAGGGCAGAATTAGGAAATTCACCATAATTTGTTTAGTGCCCAGAAAAATTTGAATTTTTAATATGTTAAACTCTCAAATGTCTAGTTTAATTAGAAAAAATAATTAAATCAATTGAATGAGTATAACCAGAGATATTGATAAAAGAACCTAGGCTGTCATAAGATTAAGTTTTAGATTTTGAGAAAGATAGTTACAATTTGACTCGCATTATATGAAATTAAAGTAAATTGAGTATTAAAAACTATCTAATTGCTCTTGTAACTTCAAAGAATAAAGATAAAGAAGAAGAGTCATTGGATCATTCTTTTTGCTTGTGTTAAAGAGGAGAGTTAAATTTTGGAGATAAAGTTGTAAAGGTGAGTATATATATATATGTTATCTTACTTGAAATAGAACCTAATTAAACTTGACAATGTTCATTGCCTTATGAAATCCTAAATTCCATGTTGCTAAATTGTCTTGTTCAATTATGATTCTTAAACCATATCATTAATTTATGGAAGCCAAATAACAACCTAATTGATTGAAATGCTTAATTGGTTGATTTACCCTTCATTTGGCATAATGTGGACATGTTAATTTATTTGTTATTGTTTTGAAACACCCTTGATTCTTCACATTGATACCTTAAGCATCTTAGATATAATAATTACCAAAATTATAGCTATTGGAATTGAAAAGCCAAAATTTATTCGAATGCCACTTTGAATAATATTAATATTTTTGTTGCTTTATTGTTTATTCAAACCTTGATCCTATGATGATTATATATTTCTTCATTGAATTTATTGAAATTGATATTGAGTCTTCTATACATTGCAAATGTGGAACTTGAATTGAAACTAAACCTGATATTGTAAATGACATGCCTACTCACCTGATGGAGTAGGATAATAATTTCATCAGACATTGTGCGCAGTGAGACTTTTGTAGTGGACCCCAGCTAGGAGGGGTGTTCTCAGCCATATAGTCTGATCAACTATATGAGTGATAAGCATGCTACCAGCTGTAGCCTCTGCTTTTATACAGTAATTATAAATATGTCATTAAAGTGAACCAATTATTAATATCTTTATATATTACATTGTAACCCTAACTGAGATTCTTGATTATATACCTTATGCATATCCAAATTTGTTGTACATTTCCAATGGCTACATTTATTATCGTTCCTTATTATTATTTGTTATATATTCTACATCGTTGAACCTTTTACTTCCCTTCTGGATGTCACACCCAACTCCAGTGGTGCGACGGTCTTAGGGCAAGTGTAGGCTTAAGGCCACCGTAAACCCGTAGAACACTCATATCCTGGATCTCATTTATAATACACATTCACATAAATATAGATATCATTCAATATTCATTTCTATGATTCATGTAACCATAATTCATATCTTTATATTTATCATTTCATAATTTCCTCTTGTTCCTTACTGATCAAAAGATGCATCCCACATCACTAAGAAACAAAGGCAACCCAAAATGTAACAGTTCATACATCCAAATAATGTCATCCTCAATAACTAACTACAGAGCTTTAGAGTATACTCCCAATACATACAGTACCATAACACAATTCAATGAATATATATATATATATACATATCAAAATAATTACAATAGAGGCTTCTTGGAGGAACGAATCAAGAAGCTCGATCTTCTATATTAGCTCCCTCACGAGCTACACTATCACCTGAAATCTACAAAAGAGGAGTGAGACTTCAACTCACTCATATATTATCATCCTATATAAAATACATACACACACACCCACACACACACACACACACACACACACACACATATATATATCAATCCAAAGGAAAAGTCAATCCAAAGAATATAGGTAAAAAGTTATCATATGGTTAGGCTTACAAGAACAGAAGTGCTCACAATTGAATAGCACTGTCAA
>CANXYC011117714.1:0-17638 GCA_948193065.1 Aleurites moluccanus | reverse complement strand
AATTTCCCCAAACATACAAAAATTAGGGTTTTCTCCAAATCAATAATATTTATCATGATTTCCTAATAATTAATTATCTTAGAGTCTCTATTCTTAATTCCCAACAACAATTTTATTTATCTCTTAAAGAAAAATCTGCATTTAATTTGGAGTTACTGTTCATGTTACTATTCATGACAGTCTCAACATTCTAATTTCCTTCCATATTAATTACCATTAATGACTTTAGATTACTTGCAATAAATTCTATATACCCAATATTAATTATTCTAACCCATAAACTTAAATAAATCTAAAGAAAATAACTTAAGAAGAAAATTTACCTTATTTTTCTCAACACTGAAATTTCTGAAATCCCTTGCTTAAACTGATGATTTATGTCTTAATATAGAATAATCTAGAGGTCTAATGCATTAATTTAAGTATTAATGCCTTAGAAAATAGAATAAGACTAATCTGAGAAAAGACTGAAAATTAACGAAGAAAGAAGGAAGGAAAAATCGTGAAAATGCTACTGGGGTTGCTGGGGTTAAATAGACCATTGCTCCAGAAAACATACTTGCCAGCTCGCCTCGGCAATGCTACCTCGCATAAGCCAACTCGCCATTCTCACTTCGCATCACCCAGCTCGCACTTTCCATCTCGCCAAACTGATTCGGCAATGCTACCTTGCTATTCCAGCTCTCATATGTCACCTCGCATATGCTGCCTCGCCAGACTCTCCTCACTAACTCTTCCTCGCATATGCCACTTCGCTTCTTCTCCTCTTCGCCTCTTCTCTAAACTCTTTTATTGAACTGCCACTTCGCACATTCCCTCTTCGCATAATTCCACCTCGCCTTTCCTCTTCGCCAAATCCTCTTCGCACATGCCACTTCGGCAATCTCACCTCGCCACTTCGCCATTTCGACACTTCGCATTGCCAGCTTGCAAAATGACACTTCGCATTTTACCGGCTCGCCATACCAAGACTCTGCCAAGTTGAAACCTTTCCTGGACAACTTACACTTAACCAGCTCACAAATGAGCTACAAATATCCAAACTTACTAATTCTTTTTACCATTTAAAATAGACATACAGGGGCACAACATATCAAAAATTCAAATGGCTAAAACCAACACACAGACCATGGTGACTATCCAAAAGTCACTCAAACTTATTGCCCCAAAATCCAACCGAACAGACCTGATAAAATCCACTCTCCACTAAGATATACTTATCCAAAAATTCTGAAATTTTACAAAAAATATCACAACACACAAAGAAATATTTTTCATGTTTACACCTTTGGTTCAATTTGTTTTAGTCATTCCCAGTAATTTCAATCAGACTCAAACTTCTTACAGAACTACTCAACCAGACCAGTCCTGCTCAATGAGGCATAACTCATTACACACACAGAATTTTGCCAACCCATTTTACAAATTTCAGTTAAGACATAAACTCATAACTTTCATGTTTTACACTTTACCAAATTATTTCTTTAAGATCATATCATCACAAAATCCTGCAACTGCAAATTAGAAATTCTGAAATTTTCAAACATTCATATTTGAAATTAATTAATTCTCCAAACATAAAATTTAAATAAAATACTACAAAAATGGTAGATATTACAACAGTAGTATTTGATGATCGAGCCTCCTACTGATTGAGGGCAAATACTCTACCCTGACCTCTGACTGCTGGTGGCTGAGATGAGCTTTGTGTTGGACCCTGTCCTCTACCTCTGCCTACAGGTGCTCTAGAAGTGCCTTGATTTTGCTGAACAGTAGGCTGTGAAGCTCCTACAGGTGCTCTAGAAGTGCCTTGATTTTGCTGAACAGTAGGCTGTGAAGCTGATGGTGCTCCCTGTTAAGCTTTGATGATAGGGCAATCCCTAATAAAATGGCTCTACTGGTCACACCTCAAACAAGCTCCTATCTCCCGTCTACAAACATTGGGATGTCTCCTGCCACACCTAGTACAAGCAGGTATAGTATGTGATGTCTAATCAGCTCTGGATACACTAGCAATTGCCCTCGAAGCTAATGAAGTTGCCTAAGATCGGGACTGCCCTCTGCCCATACTAATAGCTGGCTAAGTCTGTGAAGGTCTATAAACACTCTCAGCAAGTCTGGATGGTATCCTCTATCCCCACTCCTTTTTTGACTTCTCTGGCCTCTATTACCACCCTTTCTTGCTTGTTCCCCCTTTGCTCTTTCATCTTTATATTTGAACTCTATTTGAGTAGCCTTATCAATCAACTTTGTCAGGGAAGTGAACTCTATAGCCAATAAGGCATTATGCAGGGATGTATGTAATCCTTTTCTGAAACGGCTAATTTTTGTAGCCTCATCTAAAACAATCTTCCTTGCATACTTTGCCAATCTCTGAAATTCATCAACATACTCTTGCACACTCATATTCCCTTGCTCTAGTCTTTCAAACTGTACCATTCTTCTATCTTTCCCTCCCTCAGTCAGAAACTCATCCATTAATAATTGCTTGAACTCTTCCCAAATTGGAGGATTATCAATATATAATCTATTTTTTATATGCCTTGAAAACAAAACCCAAGCTTTATTCTTCAGTAATAACCCAATCAACTCAATGGCCTAGGCATCTGAGCAAGGTAATCTCATCACGACTTTCTCCACCTGCTATAGAAAATCACTAGGCTCGTCTCCCTGCTCACCTCTAAACTCAGGTAGTCTAAGCTTCAACAAGTTAAATATAGAAATACCACCCTCATCAATAGCTCTCCAAGCCTCTCGTCTGATCACAAGCCTCGGAGGAGGTACCACAAGTGGAAGATGTTGGTGCTAGTGCAGGTTTCTGTCTTCCCTTTCTTAATTCTTCTATTTGTCTTCTCAACTCTTCATTTTCTCTCATCAACTGCTCATTTACCAATCCCACATTTTTATTTATTTCTTCCTCCTCCACTTCTAACCTTATTCTCACAGGCGTCAATTCTATAAACTGAGCTCTCTCCGATGAAACATTAGAAGCTACTTCATCTTCCAATCTTCTACTAAGTCAAGTGGGACCCCGTCTAATATGCTCCGATCGAGCAACCCCCCAACCTTTGCCTCATCCTCTAAGACGTCCTCTCAGTGGAATTTTACTATAACAAATATAAGGAACAATTATTAGTTAACGATATGCAGATAACACACATAATAAATAACAGGCAATTGATGATAAATGAATTTTTATTGCTCTATGGTTCACTTATATTTTATGATACTTATTCTTAATTAATTAATTTAAATTTTTAATCTTTGCTCTGATTCCAACTTTGGCACATCCCCCACTTCAAGAGATATGACGGTCCTAGGATATGGGCTACCTAAACCCATAGAACCTCAATTAATAAATTTTCAAAAATTTTGGCAGAGTTTTCTCAGTTTTCCCAACCTTTACCTAGGACTCAAGTCCCTCTCTTCATTAAATTATAATAATCCAACCTACAGAATAAAAACACTTCTAATATTTCCATCCTTATACCCTCTTCTTCAAAAGAATTTTCATACTAAACACCTCATTAATTTTAAATTCAACATTTATAAATGCATATAATTATATCATTAATTATCATATGTTAATATTCATTATTTACATATATCAAATATTAGTTAACCATTTTACAAAACCATGGAGCATCTATAAAATTCAAATACCATATAAAGAAGATAATACATAGATATATATGGTTCTCAGCTGAAGAAGACGAAGCTGGAACCGCACCTATCTACCAAACCCTTAAAAAATGATAAACCACTAAAAAGAATAAGATACAATCTCAGTAAGTAGTATATATGTCACATTACTTGTTAAAAAAATTCAGAAGGGAAGTAAAAGGTTTAACAATGTAGAATATATAATAAATAATGATGAGGAATGACAATAAATATATCCATTGGAAATGCACAACAAAATTGGATATGTATAAGGAATATAATCAAGAATCTCGATTAGGAATTACAATGCAATATATAAAAGGTATCAATAATTGGTTTACTATAATGACAGATTTATAAACACTGTATAAAAGTAGAGGCAACAGCTGGTTGCATGCTTATCACTCATACAGTTGATCAGACTGTATGGCTGAGAACACCCCTCTCAACTGGGGTCCACTATAAAAGTCTCACTGTGCACAATGTCTGATGAAATTGTTATCCTACTCCATCAGGTGAGTAGGCTTGTCATTTACAATATCAGGTTTGGTTTTAATTCAGATTCCACATTTGCAAATGTATATAAGGCTCAATATCAATTTCAATAAATTCAATGAAGAAATATATATTCATCATAGGATCAAGGTTTGAATCAACAATATAGCAACAAAAATATTAATGTTATTAAAAGTGGCATTCGGCCAAATTTTGGCTTTTCAATTCCAATGGCTATAATTTTGGTTATTATCATATCTAAGATGCTTAAAGTATCAATGTGAATAATCAAGGGTGTTCATGCCAAATTCAAAATAATAACAAAGAAATTGGCATGTCCACATTATGCCAAATGAAGGGTAAATCAACCAATTAAGCATTTCAATCAATTAGATTGTTATTTGGCTTACATAAATCAATGATAAGGTTTAAGAATCATAATTAAATAAGGCAATATAGCAACATAGAATTTAGGATTTCATAAGGCAATGAATATTAGAAATTTTAATTATGTTCCATTTCAATTAAGATAACATATATACATACTCACATTTACAACTCTAGCTCTAAAACTTAGCTCTCCTCTCTAACATAAGCAAAAGAAATGATCCAATGGCTCTTTTTCTTTATCTTTATTCTTTGAAGCTATAAGAGCAATTAGATAGTTTTTAATACTCAATTTACTTTCATTTCATATATTGTGAGTCAAATTGTAACTATCTTTCTTAAAATCTAAAACTTAATTTTTTGGTAGCCTAGGTTCTTTTGTCAATATCTCTAGTTATACTTATTAAATTGTTTCAATTAATTTTGATAATTAAATTAGACATCTGAAGGTTTAACATATTAAAATTTTAGATTTTTCTGAGCACTACACGAATTATGGTGAATTTCCTAAATCTTTCCTGCATCCTGAAATTTGTCCTGAAAATCCTATCTGAGCAACTCATACTATTTCATTTATATAATAAACGTGTTAATATCCAAATGATGTTCTGTTTTCACTAAAATTTAGCTAAGACACTGAGAAATAATTTTTTGTTTTGTTTTTTCTCTAATTTTGACTTTAAGGTTCTCAAAAATATAAAACACAGTAGGGTTTAATAATTGAAATCCTGACCCGAGTCAGTGAAACTTAGCACCTCATATATCTTAACACAAAAATAATTTGGCAAAACTTTCTTAAAAACATATATTTTAAACATATATATCTACAATTTTAATGTTTTGAGAATTTTCAAAATCTAACTTTAGGTCACAAAAATCAACTTCCAAAATTCTATCAAGATTCAGAAATTCAAAATTTCTAAGAGTTACTTCTAACTTTATCTTTCTTTCACTAATTTAATCTCTAATCCACTAATTAAGCTCACTAAATTAAATTATGGAGTTAGTTTAAAAATATTATCTTTTTGGAGCTCTTGAAAATTTCTTTTAGATTCCAATAAAATCCAAAAATTTAATGAGAAGAAGAAGCTTGAAGGCTTAAAATTGAAGGTGAGGTGTTGTTAATTTGATTAAGGAGAATTAAATGGTTTTTTTTTAAAGAAATGGCTAGAAGGTTTCAATGAAGGAATGAATGAAGATAAAAATGGGGAAATTTTTTTTAGTTCACACAGTATTTATTTATATAATTATATGACCAATTAAAAATTTAAAAAAAGAAATTTTAAAGAAATGAAATTGGAATGTATGGAGACCCATTTTTTGGGAAGATAAATTTGTGAAAGAAAAATGCAATTAAAAGATAAATTTGTGAAAGAAAAATGCAATTAACTTAGTGGGAGAGAGGCCATATGGCCGGCTACCCCACCTCCAATTTTTTTTTTTTTAATTTATTTATTAGTCAAATTACCTTTTTGACCTCGTTTTTTTCAAAAACTACAAAATTGTCATTTTCTTCTTGTTCTTCTATTTGCTATTTACACATTTAGATTTTTATCAATTTTACTCAATTTTATTTTTAACTCGCTCATTATTTATCTAATTTTAGGTATTTCATAATCATTTCTAACTAATGCACTTTCTAAATCTTATAAAATTTCATTCCTTAAAATTATCCTTAATCATTTTAGAATTTAATTAGGGTTATTACATATTAAAATAAACACTCACATCAGGTGGCAATATCTTAATAGCAAGGAGAAGTGGAGAAGTTTGAATTGATGGGATGAGCTGTCTTTCTTGTATCAGTCTTTTAACACAATGCATATAATTGAGTATTATGGAGAGGTGAAGTCTTTGGCATACCATACGCATTGCCTTATTCTGACATGAGTCACCTTTCTTTCGGGTGAAGGCAACATTAGAGCTCTTCATCTGGGAAGAGTCCAGCAAGGTGCTTGTATTCGAGCTGAAGAATCTTTGTGAAGGATTCAAGCTGTTTAGAGATCGGATTCGAGCTGCTCTGTCATTAATGGCTTGGAGCCTAGAAATCCATCAGGGCAAACTGGGAATCCTAGTAGCTAACGAGTTTAAGGAATATACCCATTTGTTGTGCAGATGAGATACTTCCTTTTGTCACATTCCACTTTTGTAACATAACGGTCTTAGGGCACAAGTAAACCTAAGGTCACCAAATACCTATAGAACCGATTAACATGCCAATTACAATCATTCATACTTTAAACCATTCTTTAATATTCAAATTCTACTTAAAAATTATTACTCTTATAGAAATTTTGCCAGAGTTTCCCTTGTATTTTTAATATAATTCCATGATATATTTGTTATATTACACCACCTGCATAGAAACTACACTCCTAATTTTATTCACCATCCTTATAACCTCAACTTCACAATTCATTAAAATATTCATAGTACTTCTATAAACTTTAGTTCATTAATTTATTCTCATTATTCACAATTCATTTCAATTGTAACTTTCATTAATCAAAGCATTCATATATACTCACAACTACCTATCCAACAGTACTATAGAGCTCTAAGAGTATATAAATATGATTCCTCAAAACAAATAATTACATTGGAGTTTTTGATGTCCCAAGCCGGAGAAAGGGATGACTTGAGAAACAGTCACTACTACAACCTTGTTCTTGAAAAATAATAAATAATTATGAGGTAAGTATAATAATACTCAGTGAGTAATACACATATTATCTTACTTGTAAGGCTAGATGAGGGCGTTGCTCATAAGGAAGATAATGATGGCTTAAAATATACAATAATAATGGGTTCATTAATCAATTAAAGATTCATAAAATTGAAGTCATTTAATATATGGATTTGGTTTCACATTGGCATTAAAAATTCATAGCATATCATATCATAAAATGACAGAATCATCATTGATCACTTAAGCAGAGGCTACAATCCGGTAGCATGCTATTTACTCATACGGTTGATCAGACCGCATGGTTAGAACCTTAACCCCCTCCTAGCTATGATCATTAAACCATTGTGTACAATGTCATTAAAACTTCTGTTATTTCATTAATGCCACACATATAGTGCTTGATCATTAGGTATCAAAAATAACTTAAGCACTTGCAAGGGTTCAATACATGAAGCATTAGGCCAATCATGCAAATTTATTTAAAAGGAATCATTTGGGATTATAAAAGAGCATGAAATAAATCATGGATCATACAATTGGTATTTCTAGCCAACAATAAAATTTCATGGCAATTTTAATAATTTAATTTGAAGGTAATGTCAAGCAAAATAATATGTATATTACTCACCTCACTGAGTACTTCTCGCTGGTACACTTTCCACTCCTTTCTTCCTTAATCCAATGTTTATGTCATTTATTCACTCTTGACTCTACAAATTCAATTAATTCCAATTTAAATACTATTTAATATAAAACTACATTAATTACACTTATATTTAAGAAATTCCTAAATTCCCCAAATCACTAAGGTTTTTTCTGTGTAATATTCCATACTAGCAGCTTGTGTTCCTTAATCCATATCTCTTTCTACACTTATCCAATTGCTTCAATTATTATTCCTACTTAAACTAAACACATCAAGCTTTAACATATCCAAAATTCACATTAATCCCACTGCTACACAATTTATGGTGTTAATTTAAACATAACCTCATAACCAACCCTGCTACCTACATTCTGCCCCATAACTTTGACTTGGCATATTCTGTTCTTTTACTAATAACTCAATTTATACTTAACCGATTACTGAAATTATTTTTCCTATTGAAAATAGACATATAAAAAATTATAACATATCCAAATTTTAGAATATTTGGATCACTGCTTAATTATTAGTAAATTTTCAATTTTAAACTACTACCCTGAAATCTTTATCCAGATAGACCATGTTTCTATGCCTATAATTAATTTCGTGCTCATCCAATTACAAAAATATTTTATAAATATTTATATAACATATGAATTAACATTTTTTATATTTAATACTTTCTCTAATTCAGAATTTAAGATCCTCGTATCTATGGAATTATGTAACCTATATTCTGTTTATCAGTCAATCCGGGCAGATTAAACTTATGACCTAATATCTCATAAACCACAAATCCAATTAAAAAATACTTTTACAGAATTATAGATAAGACATAAATAAACACTTTTTATGTTGAACACTTCTTCTAATTCTGTCTCTAACATTATGTACAATAAAAATACAGTAGTATTTTTTCATAATCCTAATTCTAGATCAGTCATAGTTTTTACTCAATAACTCTTTCCTCACTTCGAATGTTACAAATTCCTTTTACAAAAATCTAATTAAAATAATTATCTACAACTTTCATGTTTTGTCCATCCTCAAATTCAGTCAATAAAATTTTGGAATATTAATCAAAAATTACTATCTCAAATCATATTTCAGAAACTATATAAACCCTAACTCACTCTTTATAACTCTATTATTTATTAAATCAAACCATAAAACTCTTAAATTCAATCAAATAACTAAGTTTAGAAATCTTACCTTGATTTAAGACACTTAAATTGCTCTCTTCTTTTGCTCCTCCAAATAATTGAATACCAAATTCTATCTATTTTCTTCATAAAACTTTTTTCTTCTTCAATTTCCTATCTATTTTTGGTTGATTTTCTTTGGAAAAAGTTAGAAAACTATTTCTTTGATTTTTCTCTACATATGATTTGGTTTTCTCCCTTTGAATAGCTTTCTTCTTCATTTTTTATATACACCAAATGCTAACTAAAAAAAATGAAGATAAAAGAAAAATAGAATTTTCTATATTTTTTATTACTTGTCATCTTTTCATTAATTTGATAAGTTAATTAATTATTTCCTATCAAAAATATTCTCTTCACCCATCATGGCTGGCCACCTAGCCTTCCTTCTAGAATTAATGGGTCTCCCAATTTTGTTTAATTGCACTTTGACCCAAAAATTTTCATATTTATATTTTTTACCCTAAAACTTTCTATAATTTATTTTATCTATTCTATTTAGATTTAACCTCAAGTGTGCGAAATGAAATACCTTATTTTAGATTGTTCTATTATTTAAAAATAGTTTTGGGTTATTTCTGGATTCCAGACAATGGATTTCCATAATTACCCCCAAAGTTGTCGTAAATTACGATTTTGTTATTACTCTTATTTTCAGTATTTCAAAATATTTTTCAACTCTTTTTTTTCATCATAATTTCACATAAAATTAACTAACTTAATCCCCCCCCAGATTTGGGTCAGAAATTCTTAAATTAGCTGGACTGCTATTTCCTCGGCAGTGTAATTAACTCCAGTATTTTCCGGGACAGTATCTCAAAAGTGGCCCGATTAAGGTTCAAAAATTCCTAAATATTATATTTTACCATTATCTATATATTTTGAGCCTATTCATACCTGAATTAATATTATATCTGTTACTATAGTCTACTATATCTATTTCTCACTATCCATTGTTCTGTCTGCTGGGGTATTACACTTTTATGAATTATTTCTATTTTCAGCCTAATATAGATGGATTGTTTTTTTCCCACATCAAGCATAATATAAAATTTATTGATTGAAACATAGAAAGTTACATTAATATATAAATGGAAAACATATATTAATAATCACATTATCGACCATCATAAGCAAATGATTCTGTAACTGTTATCGAAGGAATTGAAATTTCCACGGTCGAGCTCAATTCATGGATTCCACATCCTTGACCGGAGTTGTTACCGAAATCCTGATATTTTATCATAGCAGTTAAATTATCAGGCAATTGAGCAACCCCCTCTAAAAATTGTACTACAGTAGATATGCTTGGCCTAACTGAAGCCACAGGATGTGAACATAACAACCCAAGTTTCAATATCAATTCAGCTTCATTTGTACAATATTCACTGCCCAATCTACTATCAACTGTCTCCAAAATATTTCCACTATCCCAGCAATTCATTACCCATTCAATCAACATTACTTTCTCCGGCGAATTTTGAGGATCAACTGGCTTTCTACCACAAGTAATCTCTAACATACAAACTCCAAATGCATATAAATCAGTACAAGTACTTGATTTTCCACTCTGCACAAGCTCTGGAGCTATGTAACCTGGAGTACCTACTATATGGGAAGTTTGAGGATCATTTCCACGGTCAAATAACTTTGCAAGTCCAAAATCTCCCAACCTTGCATTAATTTCATTGTCAATTAATATATTCGCCGGCTTGATATCTCTATGGATGATGACTTGTGACCATTGTTCATGCAAATAATAGAGTGCTGAAGCAACATCATTGATAATTTTAAATCTTTGTTTCCAATTTAGAATGTTATTATTCTGTAAGCAATAAAGAAACTTATCAAGACTTCCATTAGGCATATAATCATAAACCAAGAAAAGTTCATTCTTTTTTCTGCAATAGCCAAGAAGTCTAACCAAATTTGGATGCCTAAGCCGACCGATGGTAGCGATTTCGGCAACAAATTCTCTCATACCTTGTCTAGAATCATGAGAAATTCTCTTCACAGCAATTTGAACATTTGAAAATGGTAAAATTCCTTTGTAGACTCTGCCAAAACCTCCTCTTCCAAGAAGTTCTCTGTCTCTGAATCCTTTTGTAGCAGTAAACAAGTCCTTGTAAATAAACCTATAAGGCCCATATAGCACTTCCCAATCTTCAAGAACTTGAATAAATCTTCTCCTCCTATAAATCATTAGAGCACCAAAAATCAAGATTAGGATAAAAACCCCTCCCGCTAATGATAATACTACAGCCAACATCTTTTGCACTTTTTTATAACCATCTCCTCCACCACCACTCCCTCCTTCTTCTCTTCTAACACCAGGAATATCAGGAATTCGAGACAAGTTTAGTTCCTCTGCTTTACCATTAATCTTGAAACTCCAACCCAAAATATAATGAGATGATTTTGACCCACTAGAAGAAGAAAACCCAACATACATAAATTCAAGAAAATAAGAAGAAAGGTCTTTTGTTAAAGATAAAAGGGGAATTTCAGGTTTTGGTATGTTAATTGGATGTATAGTAACATTAAATTGTTGACTCGAGCTTTCATATTCTACCCAAACTTGCAGTGCTATTCCACTTTTGAGATCTAATTCTTTGAAATGGTTATGATCTTTAGTCCTATAATAACCTGCTGTAGCATTTTGTATAGAGAACAATCCATTAATATCAATACCAACATGGTTACCATTCATATCATTAAATTGAAAATCTTGGTCTGTGTCAAGCTCTACAGCAACAATATGATTTGAAAATTTCCCATTATTAGTTCCATTAAAAAGACCAAGATATTGATTTGGTGAGGCTCCAGGAATACCTTTTGAAGGAGAGACAGCAAAAGCAAGTCCATGGCCACTAAATTCTTCTGGGTCTTTGGGTACTACTGCAAAAATGAAAGTAGTGGAGAAGGAGAAGACAGTACCAGAAG
Organism: Aleurites moluccanus; assembly: GCA_948193065.1. Classification (NCBI taxonomy): domain Eukaryota; kingdom Viridiplantae; phylum Streptophyta; class Magnoliopsida; order Malpighiales; family Euphorbiaceae; genus Aleurites; species Aleurites moluccanus. The sequence goes on along the minus strand of CANXYC011117714.1, from coordinate 5,613 downwards.
TCGAATTCTTGAATTGGAAAGGAAAGTTATAAAAGACTTGATTTGCTTCGCTTGAGCCTTCATCAGTAATTATTACTTGAGAAGTCATATGGGTAATGTTAAGCTCTTTATTTCTGCCGCCACTCAACTGGAAATAACCATCAAACATGAATCCAAGTGGAGTATTGTTGTTGTTGTTATCTGAATTTGCAAGATTAAGGAACAAATTTAGTATAAGTACGAGAATTATGCTAGACATAGTCAAAACTCCAAAGGTTGAGGTGTTTTTCTTTCTTGGAAGTTAAAAGAAATGAGAGAGAGAGAGAGATTTTCTTAATTTACAGCCACTGGTTTAGAGACAAACTTCAATAATTTTTCCAAGTCTAGATATGTCGTAAGCTAAGGTTTAGACCTTTCTTTTTAAAAAAACAAAAATAATAGAAATTTTTTCGGGAAAGTTAGAAAAAAAGACTGACTTTTCACATTTTGTTATATTAAATCCTATAAGAATTTTTGGGTCATTTAAATATATTAATTTTTAATTTTGGCACAAATAAATCTAAAATCAGACATATTAATTATCCAATTTTATTTTTAGGCGAAAATTACTTTATTATCCATCTATTTTCACAAAATCACTCAAATCAAATATCCAAATTTAGAAACCTTACAATTAATCCACCAAGAAATAACACAAAAAAAAAAAAAAAAAGTTTCCTAGATCAGATCAAGCCTACTTCCCAGTTAGTTTCCTTAAAAAAAAGATATTATAAATTATAATAATAATAATTCTATTCAGTTTTAATGGAACATAAAATATATATATATTTATATACACATAACTTTCATCCATTAAATCAATGATTTTCCTAATAAAGAACATTTCTTTCGATGAAAACAAACAAAAAAATACATACAAATTCATCCAAAGAAAAAAATATAAATAATCAATCTATCAGTCAAAATCTCAAATAACCAAAGATTTAAAAAAAAAAAAAAAAAAAAAGAATAGATATATTATATATATCATATGGTTTACCTGTGTTTCTTTTAGAAAGGGAAGAAAAAGAGAGAAAGGATAGGATGGATCTGAAAGAAAGAAATGGAAATGAAATAAAGAAATGTAAAGAAAATTAAGAAATGTTTGAATATTATATAAGAAAGGGTTTGTTGTCATTGGGCTACTGTTGCTAAGAAACAATCGATTAGAGTGCTGACCAGCTCGCGTTATTTTTATTTTTATTATTATTTTTTTTTTCAGTTACACGTTCTTCATACATTAATATAAACCCATTGAATAATATAAATTAAAACAGATGGATAAAAATAATAATTTTAGCTCAAAAAACTACATGGGAGAATTTAACATCGTTTTATTTTGAGCTTATTTTTGCCAAAATTCAAAATTAATATACTTAAATAATTCAAAAACTCTTGAAGGATTTAATAAAGCAAAATGTGAAAAATCAAGAACTTTATTTACCCTTTTTCAAAACTTTTAGTAATTGATGAATATTTATATATTGTATTTTTTTATATATTTGGTTTTGATTTGGGGGTCACAATATAAAGAGTTTGGGGTGAATTTTTTTAAAATTTAAATTTTATTAGTTTAAAAATAAAAATATTTATCATGTTATTCACTCGTTTTGAGACCGAACTGATAATACTAATTTATATTTTTTTTTTTTTTTTTTAAAATATATATGTATATTTATTTATGTATTTTTTAAAATATTCATATAATATAATTTATATTTCATATAAAAAATAATTAAAAATTAAAAATATATAACTTAAATATAAATAAATATTAAAAATAAAAATATATGTGATATATATAACAGAGTTGAGTATTATCATTATTTGAAGTCGACTATTTTAAAATAAAAAAATTAATTCTACCTCATTTATTAAACGAATTCGACGAATAAAATTATCATTTTTAATTTTGGCTTAAACTCAAATTTTAAACCTTTGAAATAATCATTTTCTTTATAGCATTGGAAATAAATATATATATATATATATATATATATATATATATAATAATAGTGAGATTTGAAAATGATATCCACTTTTATGCTTTATTTGGTTTAATTATATTAAAAAATTTATTTTATTTAGAAACAAATTTCAAATAAAATTTATTTATAAATAAATTTTTATATTTAATATATTAAATAATAAATATATAATTTATTTTAAATAAAATGAATATTATATTTGACATAATTTTAAAATTTATTTTAATATTTAACTTTATTAAAAATATCTCTATAACTATATTATTTATTTACTTATTTTCTTTGTAAAAATATAATATTACATTAATAAAAATATAATTATTTAAAACTTAATTTAATATTTATCAATAATACCTTTTTATATATATTATTTTTTAAAAAATAAAATATAATTTTGACCATAAATAATTAAATCTATTAAGAGATTTATATTTGTGAAAAAAATTGAAAAAAAATAATTATAGAATATAAAATAAAAAAAAATACAATAAATCTTAAAAGATATAAGGTATAAATCAAAATATATAAATAAAAATAAAAAAGAAAGAAAAAAATAAAACATGAAAGGATGATGATAAAAAAATTTGCAGAAATATTTAAAAGATGTGGAGTCAAACAAATGTCCCACCTTATAAGTATGGCTCATTCCTAATAAAAAAAACTGACAAAAAAATAAAAATAAACAAAATTGAATAAATAAAAGTGTCAAATTTATAATTGATGTATTTTTGTTTACCAAAATCTAAATAGTAAACTATTAAAGTTAATAAGGATATTTTAGTCTTTTAAAATTTATTAGTTTAAAATTATGAAATTCATTTAAAAATATCAACTATTTTTATAGATTTAGTTTAGTTATTTTTAATTTTACTGATTTAATTATTTAAAATTTTAAATAAATTTGATAATTTCATAAAAAATTTATGAAATTTATTTATACCAAACAAAAGTTAAAATAATTTTATCTTACTATTAAATTAAAATTTTAAATATTTTAAGATAATTTTAGTTTTATTAAATTGAAGTTTTATTAGTTATTTATATAGTTAAGTTTATTTTTTTAATTTAATTAAAAGATAATCCATATATTTGGAGAAAAAATAAACTATACGATTTTTTTTAATTTTTAATTTTATTCCGTAGGGGTTATTTCATTTTTTATTTCTTCTTTAACTGAAGGGTTTTTTTTACTTGAAAATATAATTTTCTTACCAAAATTATTAATTATAATTTTATTTCTAATAATTCCAAGGAATGTATTTATGGCATATACGAAGTTCAGTTGATTCAATAGTCAATATATTAAGTGTAAAATTAAATAGACTGAAAATATGACCTTTTCATGATAATGAAGTTAAGTTGACTCATAATATCAATTAATACTTTCTCAGTTTAAAAAAATAGTGTTATTTTATTTTATATATAAATTAAAAAATTTAATTATTTTTATTTTATTATATTATTTTTATTATTTTTTTAAAATATCATTATTTAAAATATTTTTATTATACTCTTTTTAATATTATTTTTTTATTTTTCAATATTTATAATAAATAAATTTTTTATTTTAATTAATTGTCATAATATTAATTCAATTAAATTTAAATTTTTAATATGAAAAAATAAAAATATAATTATATATATGATGATATTAATATAAATTAATAAAAAATATATTTAATAATTATTTATTAAATTAATATTTAAAAAAATAAAATGGATTATAATTTAGAATGAATAAAAAAAATATAACTTTTTTTTGGTTGAAAGAAGTAAAATTCTATTATTGAAAACATAAACTTTTTTTTTTTTAGCATGCGTTATAAAGGGGGAAATATAAATTATTTAAAGTTAGGAAAAAGTTGTTTTCATATTTTGCCATTAATGTAAATGAATAAATATAAAAAATTTATGACACCTTTCAAACAGGACGAATTCAGAACCATTTATTGGAACCAGATATTTTTAAAATGCATTTAATTTTTTAATTTTTATTTTTACATATATATTCTTAATTAAATTTCACTTGTCATCTAGTTATGAAAAAAAAATAAACAATATAATTGTGTCAAAATTCATTATCCGAAAAAAAAAATATTATTTTTAATTTTAAAATTTAAATACAATGGATAATTTTATTATAATTTTAATTTTAATCTATTGAAATAAAAAATAGAAATACAAAAAACAGTATAAATAATTATTATATTTTCTATAATATAAGAAATATATAGTATAAAAGATTTTTTATGCTCTAGCGGAATTTTTATTGTTTTGGGGGAAATTTTAATTATTTATATGTAATTATATCTATCTTCATAATTTTTAATATATAAATTCTGAAAATTTAAAAACAAAAATTTGAGTTTGGCCCCTTCAAACTCGTCCCTGCTTGGCAAATGGGTGGGGTTCAACAAGTTTGGTTTGTATATTTTAGGTTTGAGTCACTTTAAGTGTTTTTTTTTATTTTATTGGTGATGTATTTGATTATGCATTGAGTTACCTTTTATAATGAATTTTCAAATTAAATTAAAGTGAATCTTAATTATGGTTAAGAAACCACAATAAATTTGGTTATATTTTAGTATTTCAAAAAAATTATAATTTTTTTAATTTATTCTGCATCAAACAAATAGTAATTTATGTATAGCCATATTTCATCAAACTGTAATTCCAAGAATTATATTGATTGACAAGAGAATTTATTTATTTTTATTGATTTGGGTTCAATTCTCAGAATTAGAAAATAAATAAGATTTTTTTTTTTGTTTATAAATATTTTAATTCCGACATAGATGGATTGTATTTGATCAAATTAAGAAGATGAACTTAGTAGCTTAACCATGATATTATCTTACTATTAAATGAAATAAAATAAAAATTATTTAACTGTATGAACTCACTCTTTTAGTTTAATTTTATCAAAAATTTTATTTTATTTGTAAATAAATTCTAAATAGAATTTATTTATAAATAAATTTTCATATTTTATATATTAAATAATAAATATAAAATTCATTTCAAATGAAATAAATATTATATTCGATATAATTTTAAAATTCATGTTAATATCTCACTTTTTTTAAAATATTCTTATAAATGTATTATTTATTCACTTATTTTCTTTTCAAAAATTTCATATTACATTAATAAAAATATAATTATTTAAAATTTAATTTAATATTTATAAATAACACCCTTTTATATATAATTTTTTTAAAAAATAAAATATAATTTTGACCATAAATAATTAAATTTATTAAGATGTTTATATTTGTGAAAAAATTTGAAAAAAAAAATCAGTTATTTACTTCCAATCTTCCTCATTTCAAAATCTTTAATTATAATATTTATGAAGAAAATTTTTAATATTTTTTCTTTGTTAATAAATTATGTCACGACCCAACCCCAATTGGGCACGTGACCGGTATTAGGGAACGAAAAAATATAAGGCTTTTAGAACCCGTAGTAAGCCTGACTTACCACTGAACAATAAAATCTGACATTGAAAATAACAATGCGGAGCTCTAAAGATTTAATACAGTGAATATAAAATAATGACATAGTAAATTAAATAATTTTACTGCCTGAGAATTAAGAGGCAGGA